>UXSR01005343.1:90662-102273 GCA_900604375.1 Mesocestoides corti | reverse complement strand
AACCTGCCACCTTATGGCATTCAGGAAATATCAAAATGATAGTGCAGATCTATTTGCCAGAGAAGTCGAAAAATAAAGCTTTCTTCTAATGTGCACCACGGACTGTTGATGAGTTGGTGAGTTAGTCAGGAGCCGGAATCATGGGCAGTGGGATGGCGTCATGTTCATGAGAAGCTTCAGCAGCAATGACTACGTGTATTTCTCGTGGTGAGTGCATGCACTATGAAATAGCGAGATCTCGGCATTTAAATTGAAATGCACAGGTGGTAAAATCTCACTGTGCACACCTTTTACACGAACCACAGGGCAGCGTTTGGTTGAAAAGTCTCTTTGTAATTTATGTGAATTGGTGATATTTGTAGGTCGCCAATAGAAACTATTTGAAATTATGTAGACGTGGGAAGTTTAATTATTCCGGTAATCTGAAAATCACCATAAATGCGTGGAAACAGTCAATAGATTTTGTGTTGTAAGATATTAATTCATTACTAAACAGCGAAAGCGTTATAGTGAAAAGTTATGTTTGATCTATCATCTGAGTTGCTTCGGTGGTGAGCACTATTTAGTGCAAAACCCAAAACTACATAGCGGATCATTCAGAAATCCCCGGATGCTCTTTGAAGTTTGGGGTAGCAACCATGCAACCCAGTTAGGCGTATTGAACGCGTAAGTTCAATAACAACACCGTATCTTTGAGCCAAGAGCGTGTGTGTTGTGATTTGCGCTTTTTCTTCCGGGTCAACTGAGCTGTAAAACTGGTCTGGACTCAAAATGTCATTGGCACTGAACACCTTTGTACTTTCCTCTATGTGAGTGTCAACTCTGAAATGTCACATTGACGAAGTGGGTGTAATAGTTGTCTGTGAGGATCCATCATTGATGGTCCACGTGTTAGGGCGTCAGAAAACTGAAACCCGTGGCACATTTTGGGGAAATTCCAAGTCCTTA
This sequence comes from Mesocestoides corti, assembly GCA_900604375.1. Taxonomy (NCBI): domain Eukaryota; kingdom Metazoa; phylum Platyhelminthes; class Cestoda; order Cyclophyllidea; family Mesocestoididae; genus Mesocestoides; species Mesocestoides corti. The sequence continues at coordinate 101,325 of UXSR01005343.1, read as the reverse complement.
GGCAAGAAACGAGGAATAGTGTAGTAGTTAGACCATAGGTTTCGTAGTGAGGCTCCAAATCCCTAATCTCCATCACTGCCATTTCTTAGCCTCTTATCATGACACTGATTAAAAGCCCTAACCCTGATTGGTTGTTACTCGCCATTCCTGTCATTTTATTGGTTTCGCTTGCCCCACGCGTTCAGCCACATTGAGTGTTTCACTCTAACCTCCCGTCATTTGGTTCATATCTATTATTTTGGACACATAACTCCTTCAACGCCGATAACAACCCTAGCTACATCAGTTGCCACTGCCTTATCTGACCTTGATGTGTTTATTTAAGCAATTGAGCCAAAATATAGCGAAGCAGGTGACGTTGACAAAAACAGGATTTTAATGGCCTCGTGTTCTCGCTTTGGATCTAATTTATGCAAACGCGACTGCTCACACAGTGGCACGCACCGTGTCCTGCCTGGGTGTGGTACCAGCTGGCAGGTCGATGAAGGCTCACGCTCACACCCTCGCAGGGTGGAGCCTTTTGCCTCAATGTTGGCAGCAAGTTGGCTTCATGCTTTATCAGTCATCACCCAAGCGAGTGGCAACTCTAAGATCGTCTTGCCACCAGGGGTATTCTGGAAAGCAGTGCGTTTTTGTGCGTCATGTTGCTCGACTTTACACCACGCGCACCACCGGTACTTCGAGTCCGAGCTTACCGTGATGTTGTTTGATACTAAGTCTGATTTTATGCAAAGGAGATTAACTATAGAACCTTTCAAAATTGTTATTTGTCCATGTTTTACGCTCATGTGAACATTTTAATGTTTGACAAGTTCCCTTTCCTTTACAGGTGCATTTCACATATTTTTTAAGTTTCTGCAGTTGTAAAAACAGCCGCTACTTTGAACCAAAAACATCCAAATTTTACAGCTTGTTCTACACCTAAGCGTGTCGTTGAAAGGTTTTCATTTTCCCTCAGTGAGTTGAGCATATCAATGTGTCTTGACACAACGCAAACAATCACTGAACACATAAATTTTAATACAAGTAGTAATTCCACACCTAATCTTAGCCTTTTGGTTAGTGCCCGTGTAGTCGCAGTACAAAGCCCACAGTGAGGCTTTGCCAAATCAGCCTTGTCAAACCAGTGGTCTGAGCAAATCGATTGGCAACTTTACTGGCGCAATCTCATTGGTTAGGAGAGCATGGTTACCGTCGGTGTTAAGTATGACGTAAAAAAGGTGGTACTATCACGATACTAAGACTCCTCCGCAAGGCACATGCTCATGATTTCTAAATAATATGTAATTCAAAGTTTTATCAGAACACTTCATCTGTAAGTTCTGGCTGCGCCGTTAACCTGCATTTTCACAGCTCTCAGTGGATTGGGAGCCACCGTTAATGCCAATTCTGCAAAAATTTTGTTCACATTTCGATGTTCTTGTGAGGTCCGAAACGCTTCAATGTGAATTCCTAGTTTTCAACTTTCATGACGAATAATCATTAGCAACAGCCCAGAATGAGTACCAACAATCAATAATAGATTTACTCAGCCAGGTCCTATCAGAAGTGAAAGCCATCTGTTTGTTTGTTGTTGTAGACGATTTTGATTAAAAAGGCGTCCGCCATAAACAAAAAATATATTTCTCAAATTATTTTGTAGAAAATTTGTGATTGAGACAAGGGATTATGTACAATGTATTAAACACACGTGTAAATCGCTTCTTCGAGATATCGAACATTTATAGGCATCCTCTAGGTCCCCAAGTGATGAGACTATTCAATTAGCTGGTTAATAAAAGGGAAATAATTTGGTTTACCCATCCAGTTTTAATAACTGTGTGAAACATTCGCTTACTGCTAACATACCTTACATTGCCTATGTGCCTGCTTAGCATTGTCACTCAAACAGACTATCAATTTATAGAAAAATACGCTCCACCACGGCTATATTTATGCCTTCGAACTCAAAAGAAAACTGTTTCCTCTGTAAAGTTAAATATATTTTTATAACGATTTATTCGTAAACAGCCTACCCTCAGTAACGATGTCCTCACATTTATACGAATTAAGCCACTTTTTATTAAACCAATACCAATGTACGCAAATGTGGTAACAAAATTAAATTGTGCAGATGCAATCGTGAAATGCATTGAACACAAAAGAAATCCGAAAATCTGAGTAGTTATTCTCAATAGTTTTTAGTGAATCGAAGGCGGACATATGAGAGGAAGAAAGCCAAGAACGAAATTATGAGCAATCCAAATACATTGCTCCAGACGTGCCACACATTGCTAAAAACCATTCCCCGAGAATGTAAGAAGTCATCGCCACCTACGCTGAAAATAAAAAGTAAACTTAGTGCATACTTTCAGAATTAAAGTAGCAATGTTAAAATGAAACCTACCAGGCAGGACCCACGGTAAAGTTGCTTTCAGCGAAGGGACTCGTGTGTTTTCTGTTGTCAGCGAAAGCTTTCACTTTTGAACAGAATTGCATTCCTTTCATTTCATTGATAGACATTGCCGAGAAGGTGTACCAGAAAATTGATAAGTATCGGCACCATCCCAACCACCAGGCCGACACAACGTTCAACAAAAATCCACCAAAAGTCTGGCACAAACGGAGACGATTTTGAAATTAAATTTTTACCATCATAGTGATTTAATTCTGCTGATATCGGTCATTCGCGTTTAAAATTTTGTCCAATGAACATCAGGGAGATGAACTGGAAGGGTTTAACGACCATCACCACTGCCAACAAAACCAAACCCAGAGCAAACGTTCAGTGCGAGTGACGCGTTTAGGGAGCTTCGGCTAAACACCAGAATGGCGCGTCAATAATTCCTCCGGGCACCTCCGCCGCAAATGGCGGTCCAGTGAATTGACTAATGCATCACCTTTTGGTGTCGTCAAGGCGGGATTCTTGACACTTGGTGAATTAAACGCTACCAACAACAGGCTGGTTGTTTGGGGGGCTTTTTACTGACGTGCCTCAGACACGGGTATATTTCAACAGCACAAATTCAGTGCCAAGCTAAACTGAGACAAGGCAGTTGCTGTCATTCACAATTACAGTTTGGAACAGTGCTTGCCACGTCTCTCTAGATAATTGTAGGCTAAACAGTCAATCAAATTTCATGAAGTTGGATGCAGCGAGTTACAGCAGTACTAAACTTCAAATCTAACTTTGGTCAAGATGCTGCTCAAATATGGAGGAAGCTGTGACCTTATCGCACAGCGAAGCCTTTTACACATAGCACTACTCGTCTTCTGCGGAAAAAAAAGTGTGCCTGGGCGAAAGTGCTTACCATCATAAACGATAGCATAATTCCTCCGACTGCATAACCCAGTGCTACGTGGTTGAAAAGTACAGTGGAAAAGGTGACAATGGCAGCCGCAGCCGTGCCCATGCAGAGGCAGGAGAGCTCCCAGAAAAGCAGGGCACCCACTTCCCTTCGCAGACCCGTCACTCCGTAGAGCATCGGGAAGAACAGCAAAATCGGACCCAACTTGACCGGCAGCACCTCGCACAACACCTTGGCCAGGAAGTACGTTGACGTCTGGTAGAAGCCACATGCACGCTCGTGCCTGAAGCAGAAGAAGGTCGCATTACTTAAGTTCTCGATCAAACAGGAGGTAATTGTGTAAAAAACTCAGACATACTTGAACTTTGCCCAGTCTTTGACGAAAATGTCAACACAATTGCCGTTGAAATAAGCCAGCTCCAAACAAAGGAAGTAAAACAAACCGGCCCGATTTTGGATGCCGGCTTCGCTAGAGAAGCCCATCTGGTAGTAGACGGTCCCGAGGAGAAGGGTGAATAGGGCGACTCCGATAAAGTGGACGGCAGCTCCATTCGGATTTCTTAAAGTGAATGCGAGGGGTAGCAACCAAGGCGGTTTGTTCGTGACAGACATAAACTACCACGGACTCACCTCATTGTGTCCAGAAATCCACGGCTAGCAAGGATGGCAAACTGGCGATACATTGGTATGGGTCTGTATTCCTTTTCGTTGCATCCTAAACCAAGTCCCTTCCTTTCCACTTCTGTTCTACTAAAGATTTCTGATTGTCGACCCTTTGAAGAGTTAACGAAAACCTCATCATAAAGCGACGTCAATTCCGCGATTGACTCATCGGGGATGGCAGGATTTGGAAGTTTGTTCACTTGCCTTGTTGTAGACCTAAATGAATATAGACTTTGAACTTATTGGGACACATGACACCAGTGGCCAGGGTGGTCATGAAGCACCAACAGCCCACGTCTTGTTTAACTGCCTTCCGTGCAAGGATGCACGGACAAATGAAACAAAACTTGTTGAAACCAAAGTGCGGTGTCCATCATAATAAATGATCATGTGTGACAATTTTTTGCATAAATTCGCTTTCACCCGGTAACGACCAAAAATTTATCATTCTCACGGCATCAAATTCTCATCTGCTTCAAATTTCACTTCTGGTCGGTTATTCCCCCGTTGGCAAATCGCATTAGGTCAAATGTGTTGAAAATTAATTCGACTTACGCTAACTTGCTAACTAACCTTAGTGGTAATTCTCTTGTACAACCACCGAGCTTTCAACGGAAACATATTGTACCATGGACCGGTAAACAGGATGAATTTCCTACCAATGAAAGCCGAGTTGTCCACGTGTGAAATTTAGCAACTATTAGTAAGCGCGAACAATTTAGGCTACTCCTACAGTCCCTCAAGGTTAATTTGTAAAGTTTACTGAAGCCAAACTCTAGCAGCCGGTTTTTTGTGCAGCCGCAAACAGGGGGACCTGGACCGCAGTGTTCGAATTAGCGACTGAGATGGGACCCAGCCGCGTGGAGAATCTCAGAAGCCCCTTCTCTCAGCACAGTCTCATCAAGCACACATATGGAGAACCCCGGAGTAGTTACTCCAAGGGACCACCCAGCTGTCCGAGGTGCATTTTAAATCCATGCAAATCTCGAGGGCCTCTTAAGTTCCGAATTCCATGGCTTAGTGGGGGAGGATTGGTAAGAAAGAAGGATTAAAGAAAATAGGCCACCAATGCAATATTTTTTGGGGCCGAGTGCGAACACAGTGTAAAGGGGTAATTCCTTACTTAGACTTCCTCGGGTTGGCCATCAGCGGGCTCAGCTCTGCTTCACTGCCGCTAGCGCTGTGAAAGTGACTGGAGGAGCATTCGCGCGACATCGGTTTCGGTGGCTTCTGAAGGTTTCTCCACACCGAGTAGATATACTTGGCCTCAGATATCCAACTAGACAAGGAAAAAAGTATGAAACCTCACTTCGTTCTTCCAAGTGTTTTGTCTTACTCACTGTTGTGTCTGACTCTAAATTGCGATTTCGCATTTCAGTAGCTTGGATAGTAGTCTAGACAAGGTACTTTAGAGGGTGCTCATGCCCTACAGACCAAGTTACCAACAGACGACGATCTTCATTGTGAACCAACGTAAGAACTGACAAGCTATACGAAAAAGCGTGAGTTACGGCTTGCTACCTAGCTGGTGATAGCCGATTTCCTTGAAAATGACCATCGTTTCCTGAACAACTCCCGTGATCGTGTGGATAAGTCACGTGACGCTTCAACCCACTTTCGGCTCAATTTCATAGTAGCGCTATATAGATTCGGTCGCTCCCCAATTTCTGCTATGGTTTGCACCGGGTTTCAATATTTGAACGGTCAACATCATTGTAGAAAGAAGTACCTTACTTGATGGGCAGTAGTGAACTATTGTCAACCTCCGTTGAAAAAAGGCACTGGCAGCAAGTTTATAGCACATCCAATGTTATTTCCTATTTTCATTCTGTGCAACATCACTCGTGACGCATTAGTGTAAAGAATAATGACTTACATTCACGTCCTCCTTAGTAACATACTAGGGACTTAGATGGAATTGTGTTAATGAAAATTTTGTGAACATTCGACGTCAAAAGACAACTTTTGCTAAATTTTCACACAGTGTTGTGCACTAGATACCACTAGGGAAAGTAAACCAAATATTTTGTTGGTGGTACATTTGTCCAAACAAGAGGCATTCTGGGGTTCCGATTGAGAAGGACACTTTTCTTATTCGCACACGTCACTGATCCTCATTCCGCATTGCTCACACGCAGGTATAGATTGCTTCACAGATGATTACTGCGCGAATTTCCAACTCCTACTCTGCATCCTACGCCTTGGCTCTCACGGACTGCTTCCGACCCGTTAGCTTACCGCGTAACAAAATCACCATGCAAACGTCGTCGTGGTCTGATCTCAAAGTTCCGCGTATGCCACAGACAATGTGCTAACCTGACGAAAGGCCATTTCTACTAACACAGTGACCCTGACAGGAGTTCATGTTTCAACAAATTAATGTTTACTTGTGGGCCTCATGTCAGGTTTTGGTATGCAGCATAAGAACAACCGGAATAACCAGAGACAAACTCATTTCTCTGCTACCGTTGGCCGTTCTTTGCTAGGAAAAAACTCCACCTTAGGACCCGTCTAATGCTATTCGAGTTATGGGCGTGCAAGTTTGCACATCTAAAATTCCAATATTGTAAGCTGAAAGTTTTACAATATGACAACGGAACAACGCTGTTGACTAAAATGTCATACTCACCGGTTGGCTACGGGCCCAAGTTTCGAACGAACCGATTCAAATGAAATCAGTTAACTTATGTGTTATCTGGGCTTCACGCGAATTACCAAGTCACTAGGGGGTTATAGGTAGAGCCGCAAAACTCGTGTATTTACACAAACACAACTGTAAACTTACAAAGACCAATCTGAAGACGCCTCGAAAAGCGATTGGAGTTGTTTCATTCGAGATGGGCAGATTGAGAGACGCTTCACCTTGTCGGCGATAAAGACCTCGTCTAAAAGAAAGCGTTCGAAAATGGGCGGTTTTGTTCTATGTGTAAACCTAGGGGCATTAAGTATTTCAATAAATCACAATAATCTCCTTGACTGATTGTTTTCGAGAAAATTTGGTCAATCTTTCAGTGGAAATGCCTCGAGTCAGGGATATTGTAACAGAGCGACACACCATTAACATGAAAAACACAGAGTAACATTGGGAGAAAACAACTACTGGCTTAAAATCGGTACTGTTCTAATTATATGTTTAGGGAAATTATTAATTTGGATACAACTAAAACAAACACATTTGAGGAGACTTATAAAGTAACATGACCCGCAAAATAAGTCAGAGTGACTATTTAAACACCTTGGGGAACTAGAATCACAGGATTCGTAAACAGCGTTGAATTGAGCCGACTTGAGAAGCAAGACATGAGGTGCTAAGCCAGGGTTTTAGGTGAGTAACCCTAAGAGAGTGCTAATAACGGCTCTCTGCTGCCTGCTGACTCGGTATTGCTCATTAAGGACATTTGATTACAAATAAATACCCGTGGGGACGTCTATTTTCGCACCTTCATCTTCACCGCTTTGAAGCTGACTTCTGGCTTCCTCGGGAAGGTCTTGGTACAACAAGTCAATGAAGAAGTCAGCAGGATTTTCGCGAGCACTCACTTTGTAGCCTAAAATTTCGCCAAACATACTTGATAAGTGAGTTGCTTCCTTGTCTTCTTGTTACAGAAAACTTTTGGGACTAATGACAACCCACATTGTTTCAGAAGTCTACTTCAATCAAAAAGAGGTGAAATCTTGTTAATAAATGAGGAAATGCATGAAAATAAAAGCGAATAATGCACTCCAAGCATTCAAACTAAGATTTCATAAATACTTTAAACGAAAGTGTTATGCGCGTGTTGTTCTGGCGATATTCATTTACGCTTCCAATTATCTCGCTGCTAGCACACGTGCGATGCGCCTTTGATCAGCAGAAGAACTCACCTAGACCACGAAAGAAATTTATGGGAGCGTCGTTTGCTATCGGCCCGTTGTAGATGGCGTAGCCGTTGCAGAGGAGGGTGAGAGAATCAAAGAGTTTGTAGATGGAGGAATTGGGCTGGTGGATCGAGGCAATGATGGTCTTCCCCTCAGCACTAAGGCTAAACAAGATGCAGGCGACCCTTAAACGCGTAGTGGTCTTTTATCAAAATTGTGCCACTATTCAACCCGTGAGAGTACTCTTTTTAACACAAGGTACAAACCCACCAGGCACTCAGTTTGATTTCGGTAATGGCAGCATTAAATGGAAGTCGCGGATACGTGTTCACTGAAACACAACGTGGCTGCAGTGTGCCTTTCGTGTTGCTACTTGGTAAAAAAGTTGGTGGACCCACCTCTTTAGTAGCTTCATCAGCTTAGAGGCTGTAAACGTATCTAGGCCAGTGGTGGGTTCATCGAGAAAAATGATACACGGATCCGTTATCAGTTCGATTCCAATGTTGGTTCTTTTGCGTTCCCCACCAGAGATGCCACGCACCAACTCCGTACCAACCTGAAGAAGATGTCAGAGTTCTAGGAAATATAACGGATTTGAGCCACACACACGCATCATGGAAATCTTGCATACTCTACCCAAAATCAATTCCAACGGGCCAGTAGGCGATTATTTTGCAGTATTGCAAAGTAATCTCACTAAGTTGATCTTGGTGATCAACGCACACTCGACCAATTAATTGATTTTGCAAAATACACTGTTTTTGTGAGCATGAATGGTTTCCAACTCTTCTTCAATTTGCATAAAGTATTTAACAGAACGACAGTATGAGCACATGTGAGGGGCACTGTCCACTTCGGGTCTATTCATGAGATCTGGTCCGCACTACAGTGGTACTCTAATTTGCAAAAACTGCTCACCTTTACGTCGGCAACAGAGATAAGACCCAATTTTGTCAGAAGAGCTGTAACACGAGCCTCGCGGTCCTTGTGAGACACCCACACTGGCAATCGAAGGGCTGCTGAGAAGTACAAATTTTCGCGCACAGTAAGTGATCCCATTGCAAAATTGTCCTAAAAGAGCATTAATTGGCTTGAGAGTTCTGCCAAACAGGACCACAAGCATATAAAAAGACGGAGAGTCTTAGGATTGTCCGTGAATATTAGCGAGGTGTTTTACGAGAGGCAAAACACGGCCCATTTAAAGTAAGCCATCTTTCTTTTGTGGGAAATTACGCTCCTTACTTTCTCCAAATGCATCAAACTACATATTTTTATCTGTCAGCTCTGGTCCTTGTGTGATGAAACGAATTAATTTCATTGAGCCACCAAATTTTTTTGCTTTTAAGACTAACTGTTCTGTTCGACACATACTACTGTCGAAAACATGTTTATGATGTCTCAATGACTATCGTTCCCAGAATAAGTCAATTAATAGAGACCAAACTAGCAAGATAATTACATCATGAATCTTCATCCCACCACAAGCAAAATTAACTGGTGGCAAAATTGAAAATGATATGAAATTGCATAACCAAAATTCATGATTACTAGCCTGGGGTAACCAGCACACAAGTGAAACACCTCACGTGATATCCAAAAGCTAGATGATAGAGTGAAAAAAAAACCAGAAAAATAATCCAATGGCTATGTGAAGCTGACTGGGTTTAATGTCACTACGTTCTTCACTAGTGTAAAAAAAATAAAACGAAAGCGTGGCAATCATCCAGTAATACATAACCGATAAATGTGCATAGTGTTAAAACTCATTGCGGAAATTACAATAACTCAGATTTCCCCCACGGTTTTGATAGGTTAGGTGTTAAAAATCAGCCTAATTTATTCCATGTTTCACTTAGTTACTGACCTGACTAACGTAAGCTGAGGTCCTCTTGAAGTTAGGTGGTCGATCTTTGCCATTCACAAGGACAACACCGGACACCAATGATGGATCGCTACGACCGGCCAAAATGTCTAAAAGACTTATGAAAGTAAGAGAATTCAAACGTCGGATGCTCACAAATATTCAGGTCCCCGACATGATATGCTGCCAAATCTATTCTGATTAGTAATGTTGTCGTTAGGATGGAAAATAACATGTTAAATGTGCAATTTACTTACGTCGTTTTTCCACAACCAGTAGGTCCAATAATTGCATTGAGCCCAGGTTTCATGATTCCTCTAGCATGAAAAGCAATAACATTGATTTGAGACGTAACGTGCTGCTATCGTCCTTTTATTTCATTCATGGAATTCCAAAAATAAAAGTATATTTCGCTGTTGACTTCATCCTAGAAAGTTACATATTGGTACTATTTATTATTCATTGCCAACAAACATTTTCAGCCATGAAGTGCGGCAGGTGTACAAATGAAAAAATAAGGCATAATTTCATCATCGTTCAAAACAGCCATGGGGAAATGAATGCCTGAACACAGATTCACGATATCGATTCTCACAGGCTACCAGAATTATGCATGTTAAATCCTCTAGGTACATGCAAAACAGTGTAGTTAGAAAATAAAAATAAATTATTACATTTTTATTAGGGTTTGATATTATGCTAACACCAATTACGACATCGAGAGTGCAAATTTTGAGTGCTACAAAAAGACAGCACTTGTGTGTTTTAAAAAGGAAAAGACGCGAAATTTGACCTCAGGATCCGATTAAAAAATGATTGTCCAAGACTCTGTAAAAATAAATTAAGGGAGGCTGATGAAAGCATTCTCGGGCTTCAGGAAACTACTGACCAAGTAATGTAACATCCCTGCAAACGCAAGTAAATTTCAGTCAAAATAACCAAGTGACAACAGATTTTCGTTTATTCTGCCGTTTGTTTCAGCTCTTTAGAGAAA
>UXSR01005343.1:67886-90103 GCA_900604375.1 Mesocestoides corti | reverse complement strand
ATGCACACGAAAATTTACGACGAAAGCATTATATTTCCCTTAATACTACTAGTTCAATTTTTTGTTTATAATTTTTAGTAAAGCGAGAATGGGACAGAAAACTTATTTCTTCCATCAAATTATATTACCTATGTGGTTAATTCAGGTTAGATGTGTTTCCAAGGGATTAATCTCAGATCATTTTTCACGGCCATATCTGGTAATTATCAAGGCTTTAAAAATTATCTGATTATCTAACTTTGTCTAAAAACGTCTGTGATAATATTATTCATATCTATTTTGATTCCATAATATCATTGTATGCGAATACCGAAGTTAATTATCCGCATTTATAAAACTTCGTCTTTACTTATACTTCTTAAAAATATCCAGCAAATGGGTGGTAAAACTTGACATCAATTAACATCGACAGATCATATCTTATGAACTAGTGTAGGTAATGTTTCCACATTGTAATTAATTAAACACCGTGTCTGCATTCTTTCGTTCAATATGTAGGTTTTGAAATCAGGCAAATTTATTGGTAGTTGGAGAATGCGCAGTTACAAATCAAGGTTAGAAATTTTTTAACTTGTTGGTTTTCAGGCCTGCCTTTTGATTCCCTTCTCAAGTCGACCGCTAATGGCAAATGTATATTACTTTTGTAAACGCCACCTATCCTCATACAAGTTTCGATAATCTTCACCTTATTAGGTAAAAGACATACCAAAAATTTTGGCTTTGTTAACCCAGAACTGTCTAGATTAGTTATTGACACACTCGTCCTCCTTTGTTTAACAACTTTCTTAGTTAACTGCTGCACTACTGTTAATTCATTCAAAGAACCATAAGTCAATAATCAGTTTAACTGTCGGTGAACAACCAAAATGTTCCACTATAGCTTTTAGTAACCCTGGACACACAATGAAATTTTTAGGAAGGAAACATTATGCATCATGGTACGAAGATTGATTTTTGCCTCAAATGTGGAGTATTTACGTAACTGCCTACTGCACTTAGGTGATCAAGTCAAAGCTTATTTTATAAGTCACATTTTCAACACTACTCTATCGTCATTCGCCCCTTTTACTTACCCTTTATTTCACAAAGGTGAACAGGATTTTAATGTTTGCAAGACAACTATTTTTACCATAATATCGTAAAAAAATCAATTCTTTGATTCGAGTAGTTTTATTTTCCCAATTTAATATTAGTTAAAGCAATGTGCTTATATGGGTTTGATGCACCACGGTCTGATTGGTCGATTTTCTGTCTAGTTATTTGTCTAGAACGCTCCGCTCCATCTTTCTGTTTTCTAAATGAAACGCTTAAATAATAATTTCGCAACAACGCTTCATTAATGGAAATAGTAAAAGTCACGCGTCATCTCGAATTTTTCATTGTAATCTTAGCCATTTGCATGACTTTTGTATATGTTGTAGAACATTGTGTGTTCATTTTGGTTTGGGACAACAGTTTTAAGGCACGTGCTTCATTCCTTCTGTTGCATGAGAGTCCATTGAAAACAATTTAGCTTTCATTTTAGCAAAATTATAGCTGAACATTAGTGCTTAAGCGGATTTAACATTTGATATATCCGGAAGTTAAAATGAAAAAACAAGCTCTATATACCGTTGAACCTGAAAGCTAATCGGTTCTCTCACACTGTCATAGTGAGTGGAACGCTAAAGTCATAACACTCGGGATAGATTTGTCGTGCTGCAAAATTGCTATCCTGTGTTCTGGGAAGGAAACTCAAGGGATAAACTTAAACACTAAACCATCAACTATAAAACCCTTTTGCCGAATAAACCACAAAAATAAAAACAAGGGTTTGAAGTAGTAAATTTTCGTAAATAAAAAGTCCATACAAATAACACGCCAAAGCTGCAGGCTTGTGTAGGTGAAAGGCCATTTCCCTAACTTTATTAACAAGGGTGGTTGCTACCAATGAATGTCCTGTTGGTCTAAATTAAAGCGTAAAAATCGTCATTGACTTCCTATCTGCGATTTTCAGACCCACCAAATTTATTCGGAGATCTTCATGAATTTCTCGAACAATATAAGGAAAAGTGGCAGAGTGCCTTTTGCCATGTTTACTCCGCATTGTGTATTTTAGTGGCACCACAGCAAACACCCAACACGCGGAATTAACAAAATGCCCTTGTTTTGCGTAAAATTGGTTCAGCTTGGATCTAGCTAACAAGAATTTAGTAAGTAATTTTACGTGATGATCTCATTAAAGTAGCACAAATTTGAAGATTTAGATAGCAGTCCACTGTCAATACAGAACCTCACACTCCTGGTTCACCTGCCGTTTCCTGACCACCAGATAGCCACTGGGAGGTTTGTCCTAGTTATGAAACCGTTGCGGGGCTGCATCAGTGTAGATGCGTGTTCAATCAGTGTGGGAACAACACAGTGGACGCGCTCCACTGTTTCCTTGATTGCTACTTGGCTGACGGGACAACGATGCGTGCACTGACTCCGGATACCAATAGATTGATAGGGTAAAATAATTGGGCCTGATGGCGGACCAGTCAGAGCAAATCGACCCTGATTAATTGGACTTTTCACCGGAAACATGTATCTCTCACCCTTTTGCGTTGTTCCGAGTACAAAGAATAAGCAATAAGTAGATACACAGGTAGGCTTCAATTAGTACTACCACTCTTCCCTCAAATTGCACACAGGAAGTAATCGCAGCAGCCCCAATATAGCACATTCACTAGTTGAATTTTTTATTGATGTTTTAAGTCACGCTTACCCTGAGTCAAAAGGAGCTGCTCTTTGACGTCCCTGACTGGATTTCTTAAATGTCACCGTCAGCCATTCCCACCTACATATCTTGACACAATTCAAGACTTTTTTGTTAATGGTGTACTCACAGCAAGTAGTCTTTTTGGTTTATGTAAACTTATGTAAAACTACTGGGACGGAGTGAACACAAGGTATGATGGAAAATTGTAGATAACCAGTTCAATCAGAAATAGGAATAATTGTTGCCTTGACACATTCCCTGTCTTGACACTTACTTATCGCATAATACGTACGAAGCAGCTATAATGGCATCTCCGTATTCCATTTTCTCTGATGACATTGCCTCTTAGCGTTGTCTTAGTGGGCAGGGGTGTGTTTCAAAGGATTCAAATAAGAAAGAGGCAAAGGTAGAGACGATAGGAGGTGTTGGATGCCTCTTAGACCATAACTCCTAAACTGTGTGTGGTTCGAGATTCTTCAGAAGGCGGTGTGGAATAAGAGGAAGTAACGGAAATAGAAGACGACTTTTAATTTATCTAAGTAACATTGTAGACCCGCTGGGTCCATCCGATTTGAAGATTTGGGGTATAGTTCTCAATGGCCAACATAGTCTAAGGGGTAGTTGGTGGACATGGTGGGCCACCTCTGCTTGACAGTGACTGCTAACATGGTGCAGAGCATCGGCTCGATACAAGAAACTTCCTTCTCGAGATAACGGTGTTGCCTCACCTGCCTCAACGGGAACCCCGCCTGGTGAAACCCTTCCTAAACTTAATTTACCATAGCTACCGCATTACTGGATGTCCAAGGTTAAGTTCACAAAAGCCTTGTGTTAAGAAAAACTCCACAGGAAAACCTAGCAAATGCCTACCGCAGAAGTTAGTGTGGACCATTTGGAGACACGAGACCTTGCCCCTTCACTAGTACCTCCTGATTACGTTTCAAGAGGTCATCGCAAAATGTCAAAGCTAGCAAGAAACAGCCAGACAAACTATGATAGATCGATTCTACCTTCATCAAGTTATGGGAGCTGATTCGATTGAATCTTCACAATTTAGATTAAGTCACTGTTGTTGATCCTAGGACGATCTTTGATTAATATCTTGTCTTGCCTTTAAAGCTCGCACATTAATTCATGGTTTACCCCAATAATGCAATGCAAACCGCACCTTCATTACAAAATCCCGTGAACGTCAGAAACCATAGGACATTTCAATTCACTACAGCTATGCGTAAGGTGGAATATACAAAAAGATAGGGTAAACAATATTGAGATAGAATAATGCTAAGGGTGTTACTTTACAGTGGGGATAAGCAAAAGCAATGTGAATAGACGACAGCAGCAGCAGCAGTATTTACACACGCGCTTGCCGCCCGATAAATGCTTAATTAGCCCTCGGTCGACTCCAGCTGCTGCTGCAGCGACTGGAGTCGTTTGATGCGATCGAAGATCTTCACCGCAGGACCCAGCTTAATTCCGACATCAGTGAGAACACTCATTCGTTTCAGCAACATGAGACAGGCACCATCAATATCCTGTTGGCGAAAGGCCTCTGCCTCTTTGTCAAAAGCACCCTGTTCACGCAGCCATTCGGCGACTTGATCTACCGTCCACAACTTGACGTCCGCTGGGCGGGTGGCAGTGAGATGAAGCTCGGGTGCAGAAAATTCATGCTGAGGAGTCCCTAGGTTGGGGGGCAAATAGTCTTCCTCTTCCAAGTGTGATCGGGCAGGGCTTGCTTCTTCTGGCGGGTGGCCTACCTCGGGTTCTTTCGCTGAAACGGCTGGAGTAGTCGACACTGATTCCTCTGACACCTCGCAATTTCTTGAAAATTGAATGAATAACGTGTAAAATTCAAAGAAGGGAAAAGGGTGAGAATAAAATTTCAGAGTTACTGATCATCCAAAATTTGCGGTTGTTTTCACTTAATTTAATAATTTATTTAAAAATAATTTCTCGAATCTCACACTTCTCCTGAACATTTGACGCTGCTAAACTATTTAGCCTTGGTGAAACAACCCCGGAAGCCCTTCATTCAACCAAGCCACACTAGAAACGTCAGCTGAAATTTAGATCTAGATTTTAGAACTAGAGTGAATACTAGTGCAGCCAGAAAATCAAAATACCAACTGTGCTCAATAGCTGATGTTTAGAACGAAGGCATCAACCGTTTCCGATGTTGTTCTCTAGTGTAAGTTTTCCATTACGTATGAACCCACGAGAGCTCTTTCCTTCGTTATGGCTTGAAGGACCAGTTTTTATAACCATTTCCGTTAAATGTCCACCAATCTCTCAAGTTGAGCATTGAGACCCACATGGTGTCGACGGTAGAAATTGTAGTTTGTGCATTTATCGCTCTAGAAAATTCACAGACATTGGTTCGGATCTGTCAACAGGTTTTGGAGGAATCATTCAATTGCCGACCGATCCCTGCATTGTCACGTCTTTTAGTGATAGGCAGAGGATTTGATTGAAAAAAGCTCTCTGAACTTGTACATTACGAGCTCAAAAGCTGAGCTAAGTGATGATTGGCGGTTCTGTTTCTTAAATGATTGCGTCTTTGGGACGGAACAGGAATGACGATGGCATATTTTGGATGCCTACTGGACAGCCCCTACTGAAGTACCAAAGCGGATTTGAAAAACCACCGAAATGGATCGTAAAATTTCACATTTGCAGCTACACCCTTACATGTGTACTTCTGGGCAAAATATTTCCTAAACAGAATAAAACAAAAGCCAATTTTCGGGTCAAACAGAGCGTATCATTGGCAGACCGTGTTTCCAGATGTCGCGAGACAACTCCTCACCAATACAGCTGCTCTTTCCATTCCCTTGGGACAGAAAAGGCAGTGAGTTCTGTGGAAAGTAGATTAACCACCGATAAATTTCTATATAAGTGGTCGAAATTGTGGTGTACATAAGTGGGCTTTAAGGTTCAAAACGCTTCGGAGTTCCATCAACAGGGTGACTGCTTCAAGAGGCCTTCTTAGGCGGCCGCGGACGTGACACGTTCAACCAACGTGCGCAACAAAAACCAATAAGGCACCGACGCACGCTTACCCAGGCGTCTGACTTCCCGCGGTATCGCTCACGGGAGGTTGATTTTGACAGGCGGGCGTAGTCCCCTCAGCTGGCGGCCCCAACTCCGCCACTGCAGTCGTGACAACCGCCGTGGTACCTGCGTCACCGGAGGAAGGGCGAGGAGAACACGCGGACGGATTGGAGGTCTGCACTCGGTAGCCTTCGGCTTGACAGGCAGAGCAAATCCACGGCAGCGACTGGTCTGTATCGGCCGGTACAGCAGGGTTGTGACACGTAGCATGGAAGCCCTTGTCACAGGCATCACATATTAAAATAAGACCCTAAAGATAGCAATTAAAATTAGGTTTGAAAATATGGGACGATAGATCAGAGATGCTCCGTTATTCATGTCCGTTTTATTAGGTTGTATTAAAAGCCAAGTTGTTCAGCTATTCGGTGAACACTACAAAGAATTTTGTGGAGGAAGTCTCCTGGTCGTTTACGTACAATCTCACATTACCGCCACAGAAATCGTCAACGATTAAAAAAACAACTGACAGGGCTTCGCTTTTAAAAAAAGAGGTGCTTACTCCGTGGATATGAACTTAGGATATGCAAATGATTACGTGGTGGGAGAAAAGGGGAACGAAAAACAAACAACTTGACAACTGGCTGTCAACGAGCTTGGTGAAAGATCTATACTCACCCCAACTTCCTTGTTCTTGCAAACCGAACAAGACTTGCAGTCTGCACACTGCCAGACTTCCTGCCTTGCACGTTCAGTAACCTCCGGCCAAAATTCTAAACACCTTGGGTGCGCTACAACAGGAAAGAGCTAAACTAAGTATTAGTAAACCACAATCGACCCAACAAAACCAACTCCGAACCGTGGCATACCTTTCGCCCGAACACTGAGGTCCAGGGGAGCATCACTGTCTTCCCTCCCTTCATCTAATTTGCGTTTAAGTGATACTTGTTTGGTGCAAGTGATTTCAGATTGTTGACAGTGCGTAAAAAGGTTGCATAAATTCAATTTCAAGGGAACGACTCCGTGCCGTAGATATTGATGCACGTTCGTCAGGACCACCTGAATGTCGCGCACAATTGACGAGAGTGCTGTAACTGTGAGAGGGCATGTCCGAAATTTCGTTACTGGTATGCTACCGCCCCACGACAAGAAGTAGCAGTCCGTTTTCAAGCTGCGCTGCAAGCTGCACACAAGACAGATTGCGAGCTTCAAGATCTACCCGGCCCGATTCAGGGTGTTCGCTTACTAATCTGATTGACGAGCTGAATCTCGATTGCTATGAAATTCATGCACGTGGAAACACTAGTCCAAATGACACTGTGACCACTGAGGGTCAGTTAATTAGTCTAACTCGTGAAAAGCTAACCATATGACTTGTGAAAACCTATTATTGCTACGTGCTTATAAGGTAAGGAGAATTAACCTACCTACGTCGTTTATCCAGGAGCAAGGAATGCAGACAAACCAGACACTTTTGGTGATTATTTATAAGGCTGTGCCTTATCACAAACCCTTCATGGGTGCGTATGAGGTAGTGACCCAAAACTACCATAATGGAACTGTTCTTTGCACGATCGCTAAGTGATAGCAGTCGTCTGCCATTTTCGAATAGTATCGGAACTCCAAAAGGCTCAGATGGTGGGGTGTAGTGGAGCTCGCGTTCCATAACACCGCTTCGCTCCTGTTGTTGCGCCTCACGACAGCAAAACAATTTCAAGGGATGCCACAGAGACATTTCTCTTAATTCGACCCCCGACCGGATGCACAGAATCTTCCCCAATAAATATACAAGGGTGTATGTTAACTGTGGCACCGAGGCGTGACCAAAAAAGTTCGTTTTCCAAAGAAACTCTTCAGCAGGACTTGTTTCAGGCTGGAAATAGCCAAAAAGCTCTGTGGTGCAAATCTTAGTTGAAGGAATCTTCCTCAAACAAAATGCCTGTCCGTGGGGTGGAGGAGGGACCGAGTTGTTGACAAGAGGTCCCCGGATGGCCTGGAGAGCAACACCCGAGGGGAAAGGGACATTGTGTTGGTAGTACTGTTGAGCAGATATTGCTTGTGGCCTAAGTCCACATGGTGGGTTAATCGGTTGGGGCGAAAAGCGAGTTGAACAGTTCCTTAAGGAACAAGTGGGCGAAAAAGCACAGGACAATGCAGTCGGTGGTAAACAGGGTTGCAACACGGGAAACACTGAAGTGGGTAAATGCCCTCCTCTTCTTCCTCCATAGTGCCAAATTCGATTTAGCGCTTGAATTTGGGTACTTTCAATCACATTCGGCAATTCATTCTTTGGGTAGTACGGGATTGGGTTTGACTTAACGTCCGGCACACTCAATGAAAACGCATATTGATTTTTCATACTTTCACCAATAGAGGCAATATCTGGGTTGTTTTTTAGCTACCTTTGTGTTACTTCCAATTGCAGTCTTATAAGCCAGTTGGCTCAATTCAAAGTTTATTGGGTGCGTGACGTGCCCAAAGCTACGCATTTGCCATTTGACACTTTTGTAAAGGTATCGATCAGCCAAAACGAAATTCAACTTCAAATGGTTCGATATTAAATACACGTGAACAGGTATGTGGATTCACACTGCAGATGCACAGATATGGCAAGTTGAGAGATCAGTACATCAAAGTTTGCAGTTAACATTCTTGCAGAATATGGCAATTTAGTGTCTGGGGTTAGGAAAAGTTGTAGAACCCGAGGTCGTGTTTTACCAGTCATGGTCTTCCAATAATCAAAAAATCTGGTGTTTTATTAATATTTTCACAATTCGCAGCGAGCCATCTGTTCTGGTAATGTGGAATGTAACAAATGTGGCCGCTTCAAAGATGTCAGCAGACTAGTTGTATAGGATTCGTTGAATTTTATGATCTACCTAGCAAGTATCTTGGATTCGTGAAACACGTTTCCTACGCTTCAGTAAAGTTGACATTCGGAATTCACATTTGTGGATGTTACTGGAGCTCCCTAGAGCTGACCTAAAAGTAGCCCTTTTAGAAAACTACGAAGACATTGAGTTGACCCATAGATGATCTCATAATGCAATTCATTTCATTACTTGTCAATTTAAATTTGAACAAAATCAGTACGCACGAATACCGACTAATGGATTTTATATTAAAAACCTCTTTCTGTTTGGAAACTAATGTTGACAAATGATTAGCATTAACTTAACAATGGAGAAGTGTCATCCGGGCGAAAAAAGACTGATAGAATACATTCCCCAAAATAACAGAAACGTCATTTCCTAGGAGTCAAGATAAGACGTATCTTGATCCACAAACCGTTCAGAAAAAAACGGTGAACGCTGACCAGTGGAAAATCAGGATAATCACTCGTCTTTACTTGTTCTCTTCTACAAAAGACAGTAAACCTGTCCATTCGTAAAAGCCTGATAACCAGTTCCATTAAAAATTTGGATTTCACGTCCCCTTAAAAAGAATAATGGAGATAGAACCTTGTGGAATCGTTTCATGTGAATGCCTTTTAGTCTACGCAATGCAATCCAGACGTTTAAAGACTCTTGGACCTTCAGTTCGTCACTGTCCTGGTTTGGTGAAATATTGTGTGCGTCCCATTCTGCGTACCACTGAAATGTTGTCACCTGTCTGATTTGTAGCTAGAAAATCCCAACACAACAATCATCAGAAAGACTGAAACGGCACTTAATGATTGAGGATGCCACAGCGATTCTCACGAACGTCTGATACTCGAAAATGAAGAAAAATTTCCCAAACTGTCGTTAACTAGGTCATTTAAAATCAACTCACACAAACTTAAACGGGTTCAGATGCGTTACAGTACCCTCCTAAATGAGTGGTGGGCGATAGAAATCCACTGCAAGGACATGAGTTCACAATTTTTGCCATTTCTAAGCCTGTTATTCGTACCTTCCGTGAGACACCTAATCGGTGTTCCCCTCACGGGTTCAGATATCTTGGCTATGTCTTACACTTTACAACCAATGTTCGCCACACAGAAGGAACTACAAATGTCGTTGATGAACCCACCTATGACGCAGATTCACCAACATCAATTTTTTACAGTTGACAGCAGCACAAACAGATGGTGTGGATTTTTGACATCTTTAAAATTATTATCTAAACCTGGATGAGTTGTGTGTAAATATGAAAGCCCGTCCCTGTGTTCCCACCCAATTGAGGGACCGAGTTTTGAAACATTTACATTCGGTTTCACATTGCGCGGCATCAGTTCAACTGTACGCTTATTAACAAACCGTTTTGTCTGGCCTAGCATTCACAAAGCTGTCCGCTGATGGGCTACAACTTGTTTGCAATGCCAACGGAGCAAAGACCACCGACACAATAAATCGTCCCCAGAACAGTTTTCTCTCCCACGCGCGTATTTCCGAAATGACCCCTTCCCCATCAAAGACAGTGTGGCTGAATCAGTCGACCGCGCGTTTAGTAAATTTTAGGCGCCGTTAATCGACGACCTTAGTTCTATCACCTGCGATCTGGATATTTCGCGATCTCCATCGCCTTTATGGATGCGAACACTTTCGTTAAAAATATGTATCACCCAGCGTCGAAAGATTTGTGATAACTTGCTATGGAAACTAACGCACACATTTGGGTTTTAGCTTATAACAAACTTCTGGGAAAAATTGTAGGGATTGTTTTTGGCATTTATAATATTTGATATGAAAAATTTTAGGAGGGCCAAGAAACTACTCGCACAAATACATGCAAAAATACCATCAATAAATACAAACTACCTAAGCGAAATGGATGGGGAATGAAGGGCTCCATGCTTTTTTTGCAACTCTGTAGTCAACCAAAAGAGTACGTGAAAGTTTCTGTATCGTTTTAGCGTCGATCCAGCCGCCCCCCCCCCACCGAAGTCGAGTATTATGGAAAACATTGCATAATCGATATCTGCACGAGCCCAACAAATTGAACAAACTCCTGGCAGATTCTGGTTTACCGGATGAAGCCGTCTATTCCCTCACGATTGCAATTTGGCTCTCACTTCGAAGCAATACTGGAAACTTATTCAAAGAAGGATCATGCAACGTGTTTAGCTTCGATAGAGAAGCAACAACGTTTTAGATAGTTAACCTGAGCAAGCAATTAGAACAATGAGAGGAGCCAAGTTCCTGTAGGCGAAATTATGTTCTACATGGAACGAAAGACATGGAAAGGTTGTTTCAATTTGCTTATCAACAATTTATCTGCTTGGAGGTTAATACCTCAGCCAAGTATCCGGAATTATGCGGGTATTTGTAAAACTACTAAGTATTACAAGTGAAAAATGACATGATCTACAGCCAGTCCTAGTGCTCAGTGGCCACGAGGAATGCGAAGCCTACATTATTCAACTCCACTTCACACCAGCGTCAGGCGAAACCAAGAAAGTGGTGACCCATATAAGGGTGTCAGCATTTGCGAAGTAAGGCGAGTTGGCGGGTCAAGATCAAATAATCTATATTAAAAGTCATAATTGTTTTATAAGCTAGGAAGCCGTTATGAGCCTTCAATTCTCTCTAATCCTAATCCGTCAAAGCCCATCACGCGGATGTTGCAACCAGATTTAACGACACTTTCCATACCATTGCGGATAAATAAAGCAATGCTTGAGAAACACACCCTGTAAGCCGCATTCGCTGCAAACCAAAAACTTCTCCTCGGTAGCCGACTGTTGGCAGCGACAGCACACGCTGGTCATCCCAGAGATCTCAGTCTCCACTTTTTTCGACGTTTCCACCTCCGTAACCGTGGGTTCAGCGAAGGAAGAAGTCAGGGAGACCTGATCTGGTGTAACTAGACAGGAATCAGGAGTACTCGTTGTCAACGCTGCCGCTGTTGCATTAGCGTCAGGTTGGAAGGAGGCTGTCACCATGGCCTCGGGTGTAACAGTGAAGACGGTGGGGTTGTAGAGCCCTGGATACATCAGCATGGCAGTTGGGGGAGGCGCACTGCCGCCCGGTGCAGGTGGAGGGGGGGCAGGAGGGGCCAGGGAAAGGGTTGGCATTGGAGTCGCCGAGACCATTACTGTGCCGTCCAAAGGAACGAAGGTCGCAGTTGGAGCCGTCACCGGTACGGCTTCGAGTTTCAAGCGCTAAATAAGGTAACGAAGACCAATCCAATCTGAATAATGCTGATTCTAACCTACAAATATCTGGTAGATGATTCACTTAACTAGACTGAGCGTTCCGATTTTCTCAAGAATTGACCCAACTTTGATGCAACTGCACCCACGGAAATTAACAGTTTTTAGAATGTAAAAGGTGGTAACAATAGAGGCGGGGTTGCGAATAAGTCTTTATTGGGATGTCGTGCGTTCAGACAAACAACGAGTATTGAGTATTAAACCAGCCTGAATTGTGAGTTTTGCAACATTAGTGGATTTGAGAGGATAGGGGAACGGCAGTGAAGTTGCTCGCAACACAAGTACGAGCCCTGCTTACTAACACTAACATTTTCGAACCACGAAACCACCTGCCATGGATAACAAATGGTTAAATAATCGTGAAATTATTGACTGCTGTACTTGACGTGATTAAATACTATGCTAAAGACAGGCGATCAATTAATGGTTTTGCCTTTACACAGTAGATTTTTAAAACAGAATAATGCTTACGTGAGTAATTGCATCGATATACCCAAACAGCTAGAGTATCAAGTTAAGAGTCATGGGAACTGAAATCTTCGCTACACGCAAGACTCGAAAAACGCAGACGCGCACGGCCTAAAAATGGAAGCGCTGCGCGTGTATGGAGAGTAGAGGCTAACATGCAGTCGCCTAATCGCGGTTGCGCCAATTGCTATTCGCTTCTCGCACCCAATCGCACAACGTGACCTTGAACTCAGTTTGTCAGTTATTAATTGGACGACTTACATTGGAGAAAAATTTAGAGGCATAGCTCGGTCCAGCGGGAGACGGCCACAGCCACTCAGGGGGCTGGCAAACACAGGGTATGATAATTTTGGTATTAGCCTTACCATCACACCTCTCGCACACACGCGCAACCACATTTCGGGGTTGTGACTCACCCCCAATCGCGATATTCGAATGCCCCCTGGAAGTGCCCTTTACTTGGGGAAGTTGCTAAACGAAGAAGCCCCTTTAAATCACATGTCTCGACAACGCTTACAATCGACAGTCCTATGTACATTGTAGCGGGAGGGTAGCATTGCCAAAGCGTCATTCAGGTTACTTCCAGTGAAAGGGGGATGCTAACATTTTTTTGTTGGAGCGCTCGAAAACCCGTTGTTTTCGAATTGACGCAAAGCAGATTCTGGATTCGCTTACGCTAGATCATTCTAAATAAAGTTCTTATTCAAATAACACGTCTCAAGTTCATGGTGTGGGAAATTCAAAACATTTGTTCAAATATAACAAAAGCTTTTAGGGTTGATTTCAAGTGCAGAATGTCAGTACCAAGTGATGTCGCAATGCGTGGATTCTGTGGATATTTTTCCACGCGCGTGATCACTTTAAACACCAAATCCTGCACTAATGGCAAAAACAAACGCCCGTCCTCAGTCCGTGTATGTATTCGGCTGCGTGGTTTGTGATTAATGACAAGCTCTACCCTGTGCCTCCTTTTATTAGGTAGGTCTTATAGTAATCGAGGAGGGGATGCTTTCCCTCCATTAAGGGGAAGGCAGGCACTAAGTCGGTCATTGAGTCCTAATAATTGCGCAGACTAACCATGTTGTACCCTTTTTCCTTGGTGACGGAATATTCTATAGAAAGAGGGAGAGGGCACTGTGGATTTGCCAAAATGATTGAAAGAAAACTACAAGGCATTGGGACGGCTAAAGTAGGCAACATTTCCATTTTGTTCGGACGAAGAAGTAAAATATTTTGCCCAAGAAATAAACTGCTGAAGCCTGGAAGGGGTCTGAGTAACGGAAAAGATGGTGCAAATAGTCAATCATGGCTGGGCTGGGGCTAATGGTTACGGGTGGATTAAGGCAAGCGCAATATTAGTGAGTTAAGGAGTTCGAAATATACACAAGTGGATTAATGCCGGAGCCGCATAAAGAAATTGGACTTCTGGTCTAAAGCTTGGCACCGAAACCACGGTGTGCTTATTTTAAAGGACAACATCGAGGGCCCATCTAGATCATGGAGTTTGCACTCTATATCTGCCTGAGTCGCTTCAGAAAAGGTTGATGGCTGAACGACGAAAACTTAAAAATCCATAAACTTAACTTGGGAGGGCGCATGCACGCGCGCGAACACTGCGCGCGAATGGACGCTTGAAAAACGACACGTCGTGCCGAGCCGCACGGGTCGGTGAGTCATTGCAAGAGACAGGCGGCTTGCTATCGCGCCGCGCCAAGGCAAAACCTTGCGCACGCATGCCTAATTGGCCTGGGGAGGAGAGAAGGGGAGAAAACACACACGAAAACACACTAAAACACGACCCCGGTTGAAGGGGCGTTGAAGCGTGGGCGAGCTCCCCGCAGAACCAATCGGAAGTGAGCGAGAGTCGGCCTTTATGTCTCTCACAGCAAACGCGCACGCGCGCTCTGCGATGCGAAAATATTGTGAATGCACACACGCGCCGGCAAGCGAACGCCTACAATTACAGTGCTGTCGCCGCTACCGCACATACACCACGCTTTGCACACGCCTACCCACCACTAACGGCAAGAGATGGTACAAAGTAACAATGTGCGCGCTAATGCGCGTACACAAGCCTTCGAATATAAACAAAACCACATTAGTTTCTGTTAAAAGCAGAAAATATTGGGGGACAAGGAAGTGAGAGGGCACAGGTTTATTCTTACCTTATCTAATGCAGTCATTAGGTTGTCGGGCGGAGCGGGTAAAATGGGCTGCTGCGAGCAGGAAGTGAGGATCTTCTTCGCCTTAATGCTAGGTGGGCGGCCACGTTTGCCGCCAGGAAAAGGAAGTCTGCGCGCTATTGGTCTACCAGGAGCGATCGATAGCACGCCATGGGTTTTACCATTGATGGAATCGAGTGCTGGGGCTATAGGGGGCTTCCCGAATGTCCCATGAGTGGGCAGCTTGCCAGCAAAAGGTCTTCGGTTAAGGTGAAATGCGGCAACGGATGTGCGCTTCCTATCCCCTGTTTCATCCAGAACGTACCGTCCATCGACGAGCTTGGCAAGCTTTCCGTAAGTGGCTTCACGATCCAGACAGATTCGGAGGGCGGGACCCGTTAACTCTGGAGTACTTGCAGCTCCTTGCTCTGAATCGGCGTCACCACTGGGAGGGGTGGCAGGTGTTAGCTGTTTAATAGCTTGTTCAATTTGAAAGATGGAAAATCCTTGGGTAGTGTCGCCCCCTTCCGGTATAAGAGAACGGATAGCCTCAAGAATGCGACGGCTAATATGCGGCCGATTGGTGATTCCCACAGCAGACGCAGCTGTTTTTCGCCACTTTGAAGGATTTCGATAACTCATATTGCCCTTGTAATCAACACACACGACGGAGCCATTTTCAGCTAAACGGCTTAGACATAGTTGCGTCTCGGATGGGGAAATGTTATGTTGACGTCGAAGAAGACAGGAAATACGTTCCAGATCTGGTCGAGCTTTACGGTCCCTCAATTTATCAATGGCTTCAAGAATAAGCCCACGATGAAAATCGCTCTTTTCTAAAGAAGCCAGGCTAGCCTCGGGATTAGTATTAGTTGAAATAACTGAGGTCGTTGGAACAACCGGTTTGACCTCTGGTTTACATTTAATTGGCGGCGTAGATTCAACTGCACCGGCGTTAAAGGTTGGCGCAAGCGATGTGGTCGAAGTGGTTATTGACGTTGTCCCATTTTGGATCACAGACAATGAAGCATTTGATGTAAGACAAACATCACTTGTGATTGGAGCTGTCAAGACAACCGTTGCCGTAACGGGTGGAGACGCGTTGCTTACACTCCCGGGTTGGTTGAAAGAGGAAAAATTTATTGGAGTTCCGTTTAGTACGGGTTGCGGCTGCGCGACAAGCATAGAGCCTGTCATGTTGAAAGGAAACTGTCCTCCTGGGCCTTGAAATAAAGTCCCGGTTTGTGGCGAAGCTATGCAGGGTAGCACTGAAGTTGAGCCCGAAAAGGGAACTGGGAATGACGCAAAAGCGGTGTTTGGAAAAAATGCTGGAGTCAGAATGGGTGTTGGTCGACCAGTCTGCTGGGCACTCATCTGTTGGTTCGGAATTATTCCGTTAACCGTCAATAAAGCCGTAGTGCTGGAAGGCGGCGGTCCGACAGAGCCGTTCGCAGTCAACATTAAGCTTGCGAAAATGAACGAAACCGCGCCTGTGCAAAACTGCCAGCAAGCTAGCGCTGAAGTCAGCCAACCTGAATGCTAGTTGGGTCACGCTGGCATAGTGGTCGTTGATGATTGGCTATCGCATTCTGTCAGCCGTCAATAGTGAATTGCGCGCGAACAAAATCCTGCCAATCGCTCTGCAGCAGCGCACGCGTATGTGCGCACAACTTGTGTATGTCTATCCCACTAACCCTGTGCTAATTATGTGTGCATACGTGCGTGTCTGCGTCCTATAGCTAGAACGTGAGTGCCGTGCCTTGCATGTCTGGCTCACTAATCTGATTTGTCTATGTGTGCGACTTCGCAAAAGCGCGCAATTATAGGCCGAGATTAGGCGAAAGGGGGAAAGCAAACTGTAACACGAAGGCGCAAACCAACAGCTCATCAGACGAATGCGCGCTACGTGTCATACGCCTGCATGTCCCGGGGGTTGCAAGCGTCGGGACTGCTGTGGTACGCGGTATGGCCTACTCCGTCGTAAATCACCCCATACAGTCAGGCGAGAAAAAATTCTGTGTCATCAGTGGTAATTGGGCCATAATTGCCGCATCCTGCGACGAGTTAGTGCGTGAAACATGCTGCTAAGGTCCTGTTTAACAAAGTTAACTGCAGCAGTTGTTTTGACGCGCTAGCTCTAAATTTTAGTAAATGTAGTCTTCACCGTTTTTTATTTTTACTTTTCGTGCGCACTATTTAGTCCAAATTTTCTGTACGAAACCCAAGGCATGTTTCTATCGAGATTGAAGCCTACCATTTAGCTATTCGCATCCGAAACCAGTGTTCGCTGGTTTTCGGGACTAATCAAAGTGCGGAACTTACCTCTCATTACAAATGCAAGGAACTTTTTAACACGATTGTTTGAGCTGTGTTCAGAAAGTCACTACAAATTTTCTATAATTTAATCCCCTAACATCGTAAGCGAATCGCGTTTACATCCCCTCAGATGTTAGCAAAAAGTTTAAAATTCGTTTATCTAAATGCTAACCATTTTCAAGGTTAGATATACCGTTTACTACGTGTCGTATATTAGAGTAGGCCTAAATTTGGCCGAATGTTATTGCGTCAAGTGCATGTTTTAAGATTTCATAAATATGTACCAGCAGGAAGTAGATGTGGTCTTGGCAAAAGAAATTTCACGAGGAAGACTGCCGCAAAACGTGTAGTCGAAGTCCTAGGAAATCTGCTTGAAGAACAGGTCTGCAAACCTGGATCCCAAATCATCTGTTCAGCGTGTCATAGGGAAAGGCTTGCGGCCATGTCCCTTCTAACCGACAATGGAGACGAGCTGTTATAAAAGTGGCCTTTACCCTCAATTTGTGAAGTCTTTCTGTGATATAGTGTGAAAGGACTGGTTTATGCCCCTCCACCTCCCCCATGTGTTGAATGGGATAATTACCGAGGCTCTGGGGGCTGTCATCCTAAAAATTCGACTTCAAGACTACACTGCACAGTTTTAATAACTCCGGAACACTTCCTCAAAAAAATTTGTAGAATAAAATTTCTGTGTTCATAATTAAACCTATCAAGTTCAAATTCTCTTCAACAAATATTCATTCTTGTCCAGGAATCTCAATGAAGTCAAATTTATAGGGGTCCTCCGTATTTGCAGGCTCCTGAGGTCGAAATACAACTTTTGGGAGAATGGGTACTTACTCCAGGGCCCACTTCCTCTGTGAAAAACATAAGGCCCAAACCTCCCTTCGAGGTGACTTC
This sequence comes from Mesocestoides corti, assembly GCA_900604375.1. NCBI lineage: Eukaryota > Metazoa > Platyhelminthes > Cestoda > Cyclophyllidea > Mesocestoididae > Mesocestoides > Mesocestoides corti. The sequence goes on along the minus strand of UXSR01005343.1, from coordinate 72,330 downwards.
ACGTTTCGCGTAAAGCTTAGGTTTTGTCTACCATCTATTAAAACCATCAATAGGCTTTGATTGAAAACCAGGATTTAATATTCCTAAACTTCGCCAAAAGTCGAAATATGGAAATGGTCCAGCTTCATATATTCTCGACCTATCAGAACCTGATAATATTTGTCTGCCAAACCTGCTCGTTAATTAGTAGACTCACGTTAGGTCATGATCTGAGTGACTCAAAAATTGCCAAAACAAGTTATCTTTTATTATAATTTAACTGAAGAATCGATAAACTGAGAAAAGAAGAGCAGGATGCGTGTTTAAAGCGGTTGTACGAACGACTGCACCTTTTTAGGCTGCCGTTAGTCAACCTTTAGTTCATGTATGGAAGTGATGTGGTTCTACGGCTACGATTCGAAACAAAATCTAGAATCGGTGATCTACTTCAGGTAACGTCTTCAATAAGTGAAGTCAATACGAGAATGACGCACGCCTGAATCATTCCAGTCACTCCAAATTTGTCAATTTTTTTTATTCCCACCGGTAATGAAGTGACGGATCAACAGGGATTGAAATTGCTCCTCACAACAGGACTCAAGCTGTCTATGCGGCTACGGGTGTTGCTAAAAACGGGTACATGACAAGCTTCGCGTAAATATGCTCAGACTCAATACAGGTGGAAGTTTGACTTGGTATAAGTTCACTTGAGGCAAGTAGAAAACTCAGCCCAGATAACATTTTCTCCCGAAGAATCACTCCAAATTCAGTAGCCAGTTCTATGCATTTCGCTCGATATCTTAAGTGGTTCATTAGTTCTCTTATGCACATTTTGTCATATCACTAAACAATTACCAGAATTTACTCGATGGATATGCTCTTCAGTAGTAGCTATTGCATGGTAACGCTTCTGAACTATTCCAGTGAATCATATAAAGCCAATATTTTGACATGCCCGGTGCGTCAAAGGATCACGGCCGATTCCTCGTAACTTTCGCAGCAACTTCTAGTAAGAACTTATATTTACTGATGTAAATTGTTCCTTATCACATTTTAGTTGAAGTCAAAACTGAATGATTAGAGCGTTTTTTAACTCCTAGTGAAGAATTCAAATTAATTCAACTGACTTCGACCTGGAGAAAACTGTAAAAAGATAAAATAAAGAAGGAAAAAAACACAATCAGTTTGGACTAAGGAGAAGTCAGATTATACATAACATGACATTGGCCATGTGCTGAAGTCGATGACGAAATGAGGTAAGAATCGGAAACGCCCCTTGCAAGGCAGTCGACGTTAGGGTGGCCACCTCAGTTGGCCAGAAACAGAAGGGAGCTCTGGACGACGGTTGGTGATGGGACGAGTGTCCGCGACCAACACTATCGTGAGGGCTGAAAGAGGGCTTTTGATGATTTGACGCGATAGGAGCAAGATGCTCAACGCCCACTTCCTCATGGCTACATTTCGTTGCCCTGTAAACCGACTGATACTAATGAAGCAGTGGAAAAACGGTGATCCAGAGAAGGGTGCCAACCACACACGCGCATCGCCTGGAATTCTCGAGGCTCTAACAACGAACGCTACGTTGTTTGATAACTTCATTAATTGCTTCACTATTTAAGCAATCCAGTAGCAAAGGTGATCGGTAGTGTTCTAACCGAATTTCCCCAATGTGTGTAATCATCAGCTACTGTATGAGGTTTGTTTTGTGGTACTTTTGGCATTGCTGGAATCTGATTGGCACAGAGCTTAAAATAGCCAATTTGCTCAAGGAATCACCACCTAACTGAATGCGGGTTAGTGAAGGCCCCCGCAATGAGGGCAGTGTGGGTGTGACAAGAATTGGTCAGATGAAAACGCTGTTTCAGGTATCGGCTTCGACCTATGGGTTCCTTCTCTTCCACTGAGCAGAAATTGACAGATGTTTGAATTGCCTAACTTAAACGTCTGTTTATCAAGCATCAAGCTTTCTATTCTTCTTAAAAGTCATTACCACATTAGTCGAAACCAGCATAACTATGCTGTCTAAAGCATACCGGTTTGCCGTACAAACCAAACCCTGTTCCCGCATCACGAAACTGGTAATTACGTGCTCTAGAGATGAGCCTGACTTTGTTTGCTTAAAAGGCACTTTGACAAGCATACACAGACACAAGTACTCCAATTTTGTTCCAACCCACCAGTGTTATAGCGGTGTCACTTAAACTATTGTGTGAATTTGTAGAAGTACCAGCCTCTGTTCTGAAATAGTCCATTTTGCTGGGCAACAAAGTTCTGAACTAAACCTCACTTTCCTAGCTCACTTATCCATTAAACTAGCCAAGTGAAGTCTCTCGAATTCCGAATCAGCATATTGTCGATCCTGCTCGGAAGGTTCGTCTCATTCAGTCTACGGCCGGATACACTCCAATACCAGTTACACTGCTTTCGTGTGTTAAAAACCACCCAGGGAATGCGATTTACCTGAGCGGAAAGGTCTACTATTTAAAGGCGCACAACTATGACATTCACCAGGCACCAATGCTTTTGGAATAGAAAATCTATAATAAAAACCGTAAGTCCGTGTGACTTAAGCGTTCGCATTCGACTTTAATCTAAAGGCGACTGAGCCGCCACCACCCCCGTCAGCACGGGAGACACATAAATTGTTTGCCTTACGGGAAAACGTTTATCTTCGTATTCGGCGTTCCGTATTCCGTTGGGAACGCCACTGCCTCTGAATTGTCACGACTTTTCATCCTCAATGCAAAATCGTCATCTCCACCATCTCGACATTCTCCGTCCCTTAACTGCGCCTTTGCTCATGTCCCCGACATATTTTCGTTTCACAAGAAAATGTACTTAGTGAACTCATCGAGGAGTGAATATAAACATAACAACTCGTGCCTCCCTTTACGTCACGTGAGCAAGCAAATGCTGATGATTTCTAGAAGGACTTCCCTCAGCCAGCTCCTGACCCACATCTTTTGGGTTCATGTTAATGAGATACCCTAACTCCCCACCCCTAGTGCACCTGGTGCTCACCTACCCCATGACTGACTTTTCGTCCATGAGCTACATTGAATACGGCCGTGCAGCGGGTAGAGGTAAAATTGACGCCTTATTCAGTTTCAGTGGAGGGGCCCCACTGAGGAGGTCAGGCGCCTTCTAAACAAATTCACGCGAACCACTTCAGTTGTATTTTTGTGCCCTGAGGTGAAACCCAACCTTCATGGATGACCTATTTTTTTGTTAGAATCAGCAGGTCTTGAGCATTACATAATTCATGATGCCAGTTTTATGCGCTAGATGCAAATAGAATTTTGTTCGTTGTGTAGTTTGCGATGAGATTTTCACAACAGACTCCCTTCAAAACTGCTGCATCTAAGCAGAAACCGAAATTATCTTACCAGATGAACGGATTGGACTGTTTACTTGTACAGACGGCTGCTGGGGAGCGAATTCACGGAGCCTGACAATAGGCTCGAAATAAGGTGTCTTTAAAGTATCCTAAGGACAACGAACAACACAATGGGCTTGTTAAGCGGGCGAGAGTCCAGCCGCCCTGCCTCGGTAAAGTTTCCAACAAAACACCCTCTGTCTCACTCGGGTTTCCTCTCAAGTGCTTTTAGGGAATAAAGTTCGTACTCTCCATAGTATTAATTAATTAGCGACGATTTAAATACAAAAACTCACTCGGTTAACAATGCATGGAGAAAACTCACTGATTTGATTCCTGTAGAAGTGGGTGTATTAGATCACGGGCATACATGCTCGCACATGCACACAACCTAGGGGCTCCGTGGATAAAGTGTGAACTTTTGGTCGTGCGCACTTCCTCCATCAAGTGTTTGACAAATCCTGGCAGCGTTTTCAAGTTCTTTTAAGAAGACGGGATTTAAAAGCCAAAAACTCGTGAAAATCTGTGCAGTTACACTCTAATGCATAAAACACCTAGCGTCAGAAAAGTGCCATAAGCGTTGGCTTTTACCAGAGGATCTTCAAAGGGAGAATAATTTCCCAAACAAAGGAGGATAATAAGATAATTTGTGAAGCCTTAGATGGGCGAACGCCACAAGGGGTCGGTATTAAATCAGCTACCCCGATTATCCCAGAATCTTATCTGACAGACATGAGAGGAGGCTAAAAAACCTAAACTGAGGCTGAATTGAGAGAGAAAGAGCGATATTTTTGCACTGGACTTCCCGTGTGCGCTAATTTCTAAGTTCTGACCAAGCAGCCAAGGTTAGGCTGACCTCACCTCTTTTGGCTCCCACATCATGAGGGCAGATGTTAAAGCTTAACCCAGTTGCGACTTCCCTTGCCTCAGGGCTGTCACGTGAGTTGGAGCAGGCCCACGTGTTATCATGATGAACATTTTGCCGAATATTATCTTTCACTTGATACTATCGATTTCAATATTTTCTAACAATCTCTGTATAAATTCGCCTTCACCCACTGTCTTACGATGACTTTAGTCCAGCGACAA
>UXSR01005343.1:39282-67149 GCA_900604375.1 Mesocestoides corti | reverse complement strand
ACTTCGCTCACGGGGAGAACTGAAATGTTTAACCACGTCCCACGACGGTTTAGCAGTTCCATACGCCATACTCCTAAATAATTGATTTATTTTTGTCAAAGGCAAAGAAAATCGCCAGCATTAGTCGGCCAGTATGCCCAGTTGGCAAGTTCCGAAAGCAGAGGACTTGGTCTTTGTTGTAGCGTGAATGCACGATGCGTCCCAGGGGTTTCCCTCTGCCCTTCTCCAGGCAGCGCGTGAGGGCCGTAAGGGCAAAACTTTTTCACCACTTGCAGTCTGCGTGCAGACAGACTGATTAAATAGCTGCATTACTGTGTGTGGGTGCGTTGTAGTTAAGGCTTTTTACCATTCGGACCTAGTACTTTTCGCTGATTGTGCTTCTACAGCCATGAGAAACGGAACTACATTATCGTGTTGAACTGTAGAGCATGAGAAAAAATTGAAAATGTTAGCAAAAAGGCTGCAAAAATCGCTTCGGCCAAGGGAAGGAAAAGGTCTTCGCGGCTGGCAATTCACTTCAGGGTGCGTGAGAGTTTCGAACAGCGGAAGTACCCGGCATCAGTGTGAGAACGGCGAAAGAGACGCCAGGAAGGCATCGTTCAGGTATCAAATTTTCCATGATCATTCCGTAGTAGACGAGGATACCGGTACAGCAAGACATAAATGTAAAATACCAGACACATGCACACACTCGTTCTAAGATTCTTCACCAGTTGAGTTTACACTTAGTCAATGTCAACCGGTAACTGTTTAGTCCACTTGTCTAATTTATGTGTGTAGTAGGAAGCGTTTTACCGATTTCATCGAAACTGTTAAAAAGCAATAATATATGTAACTGATTTGGCATTTGCCACGTTTGTATTTGTCAATAACGCCAGATTCTGAATATCCGGTATGAAGTCTCCTTTAGTAACAAAACTAACTCGTCTTTTGGGAAGCGCATTGAGGAATTTTACTGTTAGCACCACTTATAAACGATCGTTTTTCAGTTTCCCTTAACGCCGAGTTCAGGCATTTATGACTGCACGAGCCAACTACATGCAAAAAGCATTGCTTAAGGTCTCAATATCTACACTAAATCTCAGAAATTCGCCACACCTCGGGCATCGGTCATTAAGTAGAATGTATGAATTACACAAGCAGAATTTTCTAATATTTTATGTGAGGAAAAACCAGCTCCTCTATTTTTGAACTGAAGTCATAATCACATCGCTAATCGAAGGTTTACTGAGGATATGGTCCCAAATTTGGCGTATATGGATAAAAAAAACTGACGAATGTTTGTTCGGTAGAAGCTTATTCTATGGTCTTTTGCTGTGGTCATGTCAATTGACTAACCGAACAACGCCTATTTTTGAGTGCGAATGAAAGGCAGCAACACCGGTTCCAAGCTGTCCCGTTGGCCTATTTAAACTGAGTGTCACTATACTTTTAAAACATAAACGTTACTTTAGTTTTGACGCGATTCACTGTCGTTTCTGGGACTTCTTCCCAAATCCACAATATTTTGGGCGATCAAGAAGTACTAAGGCGAAATTAAACGGCTTAACTTCAATATACTATCATTGAAGTGAGCATCCTTCTGTTTGCTTGCGATCTGAGCAACTGTCATCTGGGTAAATGATAAACCTATCTGCTTATTTTACAACGGGTGAACTCCCCGGACTAGACTTAAAGGTTAACCAAAACTTTTAAGAAGCCTCGCAGACTTCCCACACCTTCATTGCGTCTCATCTGGCCTCTATCGATCAGTGTTGGCACAGTTCTACTTTAATCGTTCATTCGGATAAAACTATAAAATAGATGAAAGGAAGGCACTTAAGCATATTTGGTGTCTTTTGTCCGGAAAATTAGATAATGTTTTGTTTGCATCTACCATCACTACCAAAGCACTCAATTATCTACCTTTTATTTCCAGAAGCGCCTCAGGTCCTGTAGAATCCTCAGCCCTCAACGGACACTATCTTTGAAGTTTTTTTTATCTTCGATGTAACACGCCACATACTTGCCATCTTCGAGGCTCTCGATTCCGCAGGACATATTTGTTGTAATAGTCTTAGCCGAATACGTTAGTGATCGTGTCAGTAGCTTTATTTGCTTTGGAACCAGGCTTGAAATTCCAAATTTAATGAAATACTTTTCTACATTACCAAAACACCTTTCGTCAAACACACAGGCTGTTTACACTTGTGGCTGTCTAATAGTCGTGCTTTGGGTGTCTAAGGCTTTGCATTTTCCTTGCGGACTTTGACGGCACTCGAAAGTTCAATTTCAACTGGCCACATTTAGACATGCTACTGCCTCTAGAAAGCCGACAAGACCTTATCATCTAGTCTCAGTGAAAAACCTGTCCAAGAATACAAAACGACCCCATTTCCTGTTATTGGAACTTCCTCAACGAGAGGGATTAGGACAGAGGGCTCATGTTCTTCTGTATACAGTTCTACCGTCATCGCAATTTTCCTTGAGGGATTCTGAGATCATTCATTCCTGGTCGACTTAAGTGAGGTGTAAACTTCGCGTGGTCGCACAGTTTTGGCCGGTTGTAATTCTTGGGGACATCGGCTGTGGTAATCGTGGGCGAATGAGAGGAGTAAATGCGGTTTATTTCGTTTCCCGTTTCGACAAGCCAAATAATCCAGATTCAATTTACTTATCGCAGAGCCTGAATGACCTAAGGCAACTTCGGTGCCAATGAAGGCTACAAAATACCATTCACAGGTTTTAACTGTTTCCATTAAAATTCATCGTAGGAATTGGGGGGACTCAAAGGGATGAAAATCCTGCTAAGTTTCGAACAGTCAAGACATTGGGGGGAGGGGGAGTGAAATATCAGGGGTTATCAGATCTGCGTTCTTTTGACCAAACCTAAGACGCGTCACTTCCCACCCCCCCTGGATAATGCCTGTCTCGACCGCCCTACCAATCGATTCTTACCTTCCCAAAGCCCAAAACTAGGGTCACAGGCCACAACATGGGGCTTACTGACAATGGGTTGTGACAAAACCACAGCGGCGTCAACAGCAGCGTTCCCTTTCGTGAATAAACATACCCAAAGGGGATTTTGACAAGACCACGCTTCACATTTAAAAAAGCATAAAAATGAGCGTCAATCTTTGTAATTCCATGTCAAAAAATAATGAAATCTTTAAAATATTTCCACTTTCTTCTAAAATATGGAGGGGTGATGTAACCAACCACCTGATGCGTTGATCCCTGGTTTTAACTGCACGTAATGCATTCCATGCTTTAAAATAAACTTCAAAAGTAGAAGACTTAACTTGAGAATCCATTCACATGAATCTTCCTCCAAGCTCTTTTTAGAGTGGCATGCGATCACTACGCTGCCTAGCTTTTTGAGAAGCAGGAGTAATGCTTTGCCGTAAACACATTTCCGTGTTTGATTAGCAATCATTGAGATGTCTGTTGAGTCACGTTCTGGAGAAACACGTGATGTTTCATGCCAAGCGTGCTGTTCAGTAACACACTAAGCTTTAGGTAAGTCTTTTCGATCGAACATATTTGTAATTCGTTCTTATTACCACCCAACTCTGCATCCTCGGCGGGTCTGCACTTTCCAATCATACAGAAATTTACTTCTGCCCCAACTTCCGGCATAAATGGTTCGTCCGATTTTTTACTTTTTCCGGGTTCAATGCACCCAACAATTAGTTTCTGGGCGGAACACAACGCTGGAAAGGCAGGACTCGTGGTGGCGGGGCGGCCCTATTCATTGAAAGGTGAAAAACATCACCAAGCTACGGTGCCACACAAGGCACGCGGTCCCTGCGAACGCCTCACAGAGTGGTCTTGGTGATGGGATTCTCCACTGAGGAAAGCCAATTGTGCGGCTTAAATTGCTATGTTTCGCACGTTTGAAATAAGTGGAAGAGCTAGACGACGAACTTTTGCCATTCCTAGTAAACATGACTGAACGAAGTGCCCATTATATGGCTAGACGATGTACCAAAGGTACCGACAGAGAGGATGTTTTATTGCCCTCGAATATAACGACGAGCTCAATATCTTGGAGCACAGTCAAGTAACTCCGCCAACTCAATTTCGTGTGTGCGCTTGATTAGGCGCGTGTGAGTACCTTCATTTGTTTAGTTAAACACGCTAGTAGAACGAATGCAGCAGTCGACCTTTATATTTTTAGACCCAAGCTAGCGGAAAGTAAATTAAAAGGAATGGAAAATAATAAGTTCTTATTTCTATCAAAAGCTGAGAATTGAACAGATGTGTAATTAAGCTAGCTTAATGAAACAAATGATTTAAAGCAATAAAATGCCGAGGTACTTTTGTGTTCCTTTTAATGCTCAAGAAGCAACTATTTTAGCATTCTTAATGGCTGGTAAACAATATATCTGTGGAAATCACCACATCTTGAGCCGAATAACAAACCCTGTGTTACAGTAAAAAATCGCACTCACACTGTCCATTGGCAACACTTCATCTTTGAAGAAGTAAATAAAATTTTACCATCCGGCACACTACGTCACCTGGTATTTAAACATGCAAGGTTGTGCAAGGTGAGTGCTTCGCAATGCTGTGGTTACATTTGCAAGCCCCATTTTAACTTAACCAAACCGCCCATTAAACTTGCTCGTTTATTATGGTTTGAAGCCCATAGTTAGAACCGTGCTCTCTTATCCTCAAAACCGGGACAACAGACGTATTTACGAAATCTTACTTCACATCACAGTTGAAGTAATGTAAACGTCAAATGCTCGGTAGAATTTAAAAAAAGAAATTTTACTCTCAACTTTACTATACTCGAACACATTTGGTAACACAGTTTGACTTCGCTGACTGGAACGATACACTGAACAGCACTCAGCTACTTGAAAATTGACACATCCGTTTGATTAAGAGCCAGCCAGCCTAGGCAGCTCAATATTAGTGGCAACCCCTGTACAAAGGCCTCAACCACGTCTTAACACTTTCACTTCTTAACATGGGCAATCTGTCAAAAACTGGAGCCACATGCCTTGGCTGCCTATTAATCACCCGGACAGAACAAAACTACCCGCATACACAGACAGTACGTCGAATGTCGCATTAATCTTTGTAATGGGGAAATGCAATGTACGCGGTTTATAAGTAGACTATATCAATCCAAAGATAAGATGAATGAAAATGCCTACCATTTCTCCGTAAAGGCTTGTGCGTATTATTCCCTCTGTATGCAAGTCCTCAGTTAAAAAAATGGTATGGAATTGAATGAAAGTTAATCACGGTGGGTATGTGTACTGATATTAATGAGGTTTAGATAGAAGGAGTCAAGTAAGTACAATTTTCTTTATGCTGTAAATGAGCGTAGATTGAAATGGTGAAAGAGATTACTCATTTATTTGTAAAAAAGAGCAAAAATAAGCCAACTGTCAACGCGAAGTCGGCTTCTGTGGTTTGGATAGTTCGCTCATGCAACAACTCACTAAAAGCCAAGCACTCCATCTACCCGCAAGACGGAAAAGCTGCGTTGCCTACGGGGTGGTTTTAAGCTTTCAGTGGAGGGAGGAGTAAGGTAATTGGCTCAGTTTGGCTGAGTCAAACCATTGAAATTGAATATACTTTACCAGCATAATACCTTCAAAACGTTTTATAATGGCTCGGTCTACGTTCACTTTATACAACTTGAAATTATTTACAATTCCGAAATGTCCTTGTTCATTAATCACTGAGATAGTACTGATTACCATCGTATGGAAAGATATGTTGCATTGGGGGAGTAATTTATTTATCCAATAAATCCCAGTATTTCGTTCGCTGAGGTGAACAGCCGATTGACTAACAAGTTGATTGTGGTAACATGCGTTCACCCATTATTACCACTGAGACTTTCGCCGGCCAAGATATTTCGCTTTTTTAACAAACTGACCAAAAATAGAGTGAGACATTGTTATGGTTAAGCACCACTAAAAATAGCAAAACCACATGAAACAGCAGTTTTGTTTTTTTCGTAATCGTACTTTTTGCCCCCCTGCCCTAAATTGACGTAAATTTTCAAGACGGATGTCCCTTTCAGGCTTGAGTTTCCACACCCATTCAAACAACAATTACTTTGCCTGGCTTTATTGATCAGGAATGCTCAAACTTTTGCCCAAGGGCATCATCCTCGTGAGACAGCAGACCTTTTCTTGGAAAACATTTACTAATAAACATGGCAAAAGGTTTGTTCACTTAGCCATTCAAAAAGTCGGGGACCCCGATTTGGCTTAATTTCAAAACGTTCCAAAGGCTGAAGTTAAGAGGGTTTTGACTTCCGCAAATAGTTAGGCTAAGGACATGATGGCACATACCAGCAGAGATTTCAACCAGAATTAATCTTAAGACGGCATCAACAGAAGTGAGTGTCAAGACAAGACACGCTAACCCGCAATTAATCCGAACGTAGCGATCGATATTATTGTGAACTCGTTGAGCAATATGAGTGCAATTATCGGCCAAATCACCTACCAAATATTTGTCAAACTTTTTCACATCAAAGGAACCTAAAAAACGTACGAAATACAAATGATAGTGATGACTTAGCTAACTTTTCGTCCATGGAACATGATCAATTTTGATTCCTGATGTTTAGGTCGTCACGCGTCAACAACTCTTCCCCATTTTGTTTAATCTACACGGGGAAATATCCCTAAAAAATGTGGAACGAAAGTCCAATGCATCGAAGTCGTATTAATTACTCAAAGTCAGCTCAAACTTCAAAATTATTTATGCTTACTAAAATTTTTCATTCTAAGTTCACGTAACTCAACGCAGTAAAACGACTCAACAAGAAAATTAGACAGTATAAACTGGTAGTTAACAAGAATTTCAAAACGTGCTTTTGTCTCATAAATAGAACGTTTTAACCTTTAATCCAAGTTGATCCGACCCGGCGCACTGTTCAACACGTAAACGACCTCAAAGTAGCGCGTGCAAGATCTCTAGATTGGAAGATTAGTGAAGGACGACATAGTCTGCTAAATTTGGCAATGTGGAACCTTCACATGCTGCAACTTCACATCAGTTTGCTCATCTATAAAATAATTCACAAACCCGTCTATAATTTAAGTAATTCCTTCATTTACATTAGTCAATTCGCGTCTCACTTTGTGATGTCAATCGTCAATCAGCTAATGGCACCACGAGGATTCTACTGTTCAAAACTACTCTGACTTGAATCTAGCAAATCTAGAAGTCATTTATGTTATAACCTAGAGCCGAGAAAACTTCAAAGCATTAATGGCAGATTACGCAGAATTTTGAGAAGGCGTAGGGGCTTTTGAAACTTCCATTCAAGCAATACCATTATGCCCTTAGTACTAAGCCGACGCTTTGGTTAAGAAAAGCCTCACTTGGTAAATCCATTCCTGTGGTTACACCGACACTCTTACCAGCTGATGGGGTCTTGAGAGGTGGTGCCTCTACAATTAGCAAGTTTGAGCTCGGAAGTATCTTAATGCAAGCAAGAACTTCTATTGAAGCCGTTGTTTCAGAACCAACACTAAGTGACCTTCAAACAAGTACATTTTGCAGCCCAATGGAGTATTTGCCCTCTTGATGAATTTCGTAGCATATTTGTATCCAGAAATAACTTTTGATGAAGATTGACTTTGCTACCACCGAACACAGCGCAATCGGCTAAGCAAATGAGCCTCCTATAGTTCTGTGAGTGATTCACACAATTCCTACCAGCCCGCATTGGTCGCTCTGGTTTTTCTAGGTATATTTTGATTTAGGGCTCGTTCTTCAAATCGTCGTTATTGCGCCTGTTGTTTGCTGGTCACTATTCCTTATACTTGCCCGCTGTAAATATTACAGGCTTGAGTTTAGTTTCGTCATATTTTCTACTCACGACTGTCGTAAAGGGATTAAGACTCATCTTGTAATCACCCATGTTTATTCAAGAGAATATCACGTCATTCAGTCTGAGTCGTTTTGACTCACAAAACCCCAAATTTAGCGAATTTTTGGACTATGATTCACTACATCGTAAAAAAAATTATTACTGAGTTTCATTTTACTTCCAACCATCCCACGCAGTCTGTGCCAATCTCCAACCCACCGAGTCTGCTGAGTCAATGGCCTTAAAATTAGCCAATCCCAGCGCTGGCATTTTGGAAGTGGCGGGAACTTGAAGTGAGTGGAGTGACAAAATTGAATGACATTGTGAGGGAGGGGTGCTGCTCTGTCAGCCTAATGAGAATATCCTGTTAGCTTACTCATCACGGGGAGCAAGGGACTTGGTGAGGTGGCAGACCCTAAGGCAAGGTGATTGAGCACGAAGCTTGAGACGAGTAACTGCTAACACCAAATCAAGTGGGAACACCTTCAGTGAAAGTTAGAGACGCAAATGTGAGTTACGATGCTTTATTTTCAGTAAAAATATTTATATGGACCGAAAATTCACTTTTTTAAAAGTAATGCAACTAATCGAAATGAAGATTTTCCACGTGATCCAGAGAGAGGTAAATGAAAATTCGCTCAAAAAGTACTCCTCACAGGAACTCATATTTGTTGGAAAAATAAATGCTTTTGAGGTAGGATGTAGAGAATTTCACAGGAAAAACAAGGAACACTTCAAACACGACACGAGATATACCATCTTCTACCGACGATGTCACGCAATACACATGCCTCTGACGGAATTCATGATAAACCTACTCGGTAGATGAGGAACCGATTTAACGGGTTTAAAATACAGGGTTCCCCTAAAATTTGACATCATTTAAGATGTCTAGACAGTAGTGGACATTTAGTATGGATGCAACCGAATAGGACAGACTGGAAAACAATCATCTGTATTGTACTAATTTACAGACAAAATATGTGAGAGAGCAATTGTAAAATTTTGAGAAGTTATTACCCGGCACGCAACAAGTCTGCAGTCGAGCTCCCACAACACACTGCAAATTTGCTTTTTTGAGTGGTATTCATTTTCAAATTGGTGTGTAGAATCCCTTCGCTCCTGTTAGGATAGCCTTGCATACCTCAGTGAAGTGTTTATCAAATCAGGGAAACAAAGCGCTTTAGCAAGCGTGAGTATAAAAGTGAGTATCAGCCAAATACGAAATTAATTCAATTTTGCCACAATTCAAATTTAGTAATACTGATCAACAAGTTAAATAAGGCTGACGCTTGTAAAGCCAATGAAAACCGTCTGGTTGGTTACATTACACTAACCACGGTACACAAGCGTATAACTCATTGAATGATACTAACCCGCCTTTACTATTTCCACGGCCACCATAATTCCAGTAGAACACATCAGTATATGCAGTCGCATCAAAAAGTGTAAAAACCAGACATCTATACTACACACACAGTGAATGAGACTCACACACAAGAACAGACAACAGCTACAAACTAAAATCTCAAGGTATCGGTGGGCAGATGAGATTATTATTAGAAACATAACCCTAGGATCCCACCTACTGCGCAACTACACACACACACCTCTGTATGTTCATGTGTTAATGTAGGATCGTGGGGTTAAGGCCTCAAGGCACGTCTTGAATCACAAAGGATTAGTAGCTGCCATACAGGGACAACCTATGTTAAAAAAAATAACAAGGGCTCGCATTCCGACCCGTGTTTAAATAACAAGCCTCGAAAGAGACAATAAATATACCTTTCGAATACTAACCATTGCGTGTCCGCAGATGAAACAAAAACTAATTAAAGGACAGTGTGAGCATAGACATAATCCCACTGAAGCCATAAGTTAATCACACAAAAATACAGGACCAAAGAGCACAATTCATCAAAAGTTCCTACACGTGGATGAACTCTGATGAACATGAAACTGGTTGCTTCAGCCATAGTCAAAATCCAAAATCGAGCAATGAGAAAACCAGGTTGAAAATGTGGGGAAATAAGCAGCTTCCAAAAGCGAACCTCACACGCGAACTCAGCACTAGAGGACTGTTAATAAGCCATCGGGACGAGTTAAACCGAAACCTAAGAATAAAAATTTAACAAAGTACAGGACACAAAAATGGGCGTCGGCAACAACGGAGAATCCAAAAGGGTGTAAAGGCAGGCGAATGACGTAAGGAAGTAGGAGGAATATGTAGTTGCATTATTCGGTAGTAGCCGAGATTAAAGCAGTGACCAAGGATAAGACTCTAGACATCTACATATCGACATTATTAATTTGAATAGAAAATAGAGTGAAGGTGAGAAATGCTTTACTTGGACGAAGGTTAAGATGGTCATGAAGAGGTCTCATGGAGCCTGCATGCCTAGCGTAATTGTAGCTTCATATGATCACTGCCCTGCTATACATAATTATTTAAGAGAGGTGGGCGAGACGAGGTAACGGAATCCGTAGACAGCAAACAATTGTTGATGTACGATCAAATTGGAGACTAAACTATGTGAACGGATCTAATCATCAAACCATCAAGACCTCTTGACTATAAACTCCGGCCGATTCCATAATCAAACGCACGACGGTGGATAGACACTAGCGAAGTCAAATTATTTGCATGAGAGGAAGGTAGCCTCCACACTATGAAATGCTTGTCTATGTATTTGGCGTGCTCGGTACTCAAATCCTCCATCGGAAGACTGATACAAAGCGGGGGCCAAATAACCAACTAGAAAACACCATAGATCCACGAATAACCCCCAACTATGCATTGTATGGCAGTGGTAGAACTAATATTAACTCCAGGCACATGAGTGAAAAACGAGCAGTAGACAGTGGTAATTTCCCAACGTTGTGAAGTAAAGAAAATGACACAGAACAAATATATTCTGCATAAATCGATTGACAGACTAGAGAACATGAAAGACCATCTGTGGCTATGATGATACAGAATAAACAGTGACAATGAATAAAGTAAGGGTTTTGTGAATACGCAAATGGGGATAAAGTTTCCCAAATTCTTTGCATCCGTCGAGTTATATGTTGAGCAACTACGAACATACAGCAAAAAAATAACGAGGATTTCCTCAAGTTATCGCACAGGTTTGCAAAAGACCAGAACATATAGAGTGGAAAAAACCACATCAACCTGCCGCACAGTTATTCCACATACTCAAACAAAGTCTATAACCTAACTTAACATTTAAATTATCAGAATTGAAATGAAACAAAATGGAAAAGTAACAAATTATATCTAAAGGATGCTGTAACGATATAGTTTACACAATTTACTCTAATGGGGTTCAAATCAAAATGCTTGATAAAATGTCGGTGGGTTCTATCACCGATTTTCTTAATAGTAGCATGTTTAGCTATCAAAAAGGCAACACGAATTGCCCAATTTATGGATACTAATAAACCGAAATCTTACAAAGATGGGCAAGGAGGCATAAGGACTTTCAAAGGAGAATAACAAAAGAGTCATTTCACAATTTTGCGTGACATCCAATTTAATAATATATACTATAACACGTGTTTATGTGTCTATATGTATTTTAGCATATTTTGTAATTGCATTTATTTACGCTTACAAATGTGCATGCATGTATGCGATGAAAGTAGTAAACTAGAGATTGAAGGTATTTTGTTTTATAAAAACATTCAGAATGCATATTCCTGTTCCTGAAATCCTTTTAATCTCTAGTTTTATTCGTGCTTATCAAAGTTATATTTTGGAGAATGGGGCAAATTTTACACTAGCTCATTTTGCCCACATCATCATTAAATAAACGAAATTTGTATTCTTTTTGATTAGACCTCTCTTCCAATTAAAGTTGTCTGATATCTTGTGGATTTAATTCACATTTTAACCTAGATCGCAGTAACTGCTCGTACGTTACCCTGTTACCCGACGTTAACTCTTGTTGAATTCTAGGAAAGCATGATGAGATAGACAATACACAAATTAGGGCTTCATAAAATAATTCGTGTCCGTTTTTTAACCAATTTTGCTCGTCTTCTTTGAATAAAAGATCAAAATTATAGTTAGTGAACAAGAATAATTCCTAACATATAGCATTTAGTCATCAAGCAGCTTAAAATGGGAATGACTCAAAGGACGTACACAATTCGACCTGTTATTTTTTAGGCAATCATAGCTAAACATCGAGTCTCGAAGTCTTAATGAATATTAGACTTGGCCCACAACGGCCAGTCGGTCAATTTCGAATTTTCGGGCTGGACAGTGCCGTGAAGATAAAATACGCAAAAAGGGGCACTTTGGCAAAGGGCTAATGTAAATAATTGTGTAAAACCAAAGCAAACTAATAATTATAATTAATACGAGATAATTAAATGCCCATGAGCCGTGAGGCCTGTTCTGTCAATTGTAGCATCAAATGCACCTCCCTAACATATTCTTAGAATAAACATTACCCTAAAGGACTTGACGAAACCCGCAACTCACGAGACGACGTAATGGTACAGGTCTACACTTTAAGATCAAGAGAAAAAACTGCAAAATATCGCGCAACAAGTACAGATAACATTAAATAAATTCCCGTTGACATCAACAAGTAACTCGGTAACTGGATGTAAAACAGCCGACTACGCTTCCCGCATTAAAATACTTGCATGTAGTAATACAAGAGGTAATCCCGAAGACCGAAAGTCTAATTATCAGAAGTAGGTCAAGAATAGGCTCCTGCTGGTACGCACATTTACAGGTGATTACAACAACCATCCACAACCTAGCGCTTGCACTCACTAAAGTATAATGCACACAATATCACTCGTTTCCATAATTAAAAACCCAAACACATGGCTGAGTCAGTGAAAAACGCACGAAATGTAGAATGGGTGTAAAGGCAGGGCATGCTGTTGAAAAGGGACGAGAGTAAGCACTTTTCGTTATCTAATATCTATAAGCAAAATAGGTTAACACTACCAGGATGTTCAGCAGCAAGAAGCTAACATGGATTGAAAAACCTAGTTCCTTTTGAAAACGCTACCATTTATGCCTCCGAGGTTCGTGATGCTTGCAATACTTTCGTAGATTGTTAGAAAAAGGACTGAAAATGCCTATTCCTCTTTTAGTGAATTGTAAAAAGATTTTTTTATTAGTGACACCGGCTTATCTCGGCTGTTACTAATTACTTTTATTCAAAAAGCACAGCCAAGTCATGACTATACATTATCATTAAAAACATTGGTAATTGAAAGGAGGAATTGACAATACTAGCATTTTAGATAACACAGGTAGGACGCGTGAGTTTAGAAAACCGATAGGGTAAAATGACGGCGTAAGACCGAATAAAGGAACATTATGTGGGCACGCCTGCCTGCAAATAGTTTAAAGTGACAGTAGTTTAAGATAGTTGACCTGCAGTATAGTCTCTGCGATACTATAAGTTTGTAAAATAAGTTAGGGAGAGGCACTAAAAACAAGATAAGTCAGTCGGAGGCAGGAGGGTACATGCAGGACGTATACACAAACCGGGTGGGGAGGTGCACAAAAGGATGCCTCGATGGCAGCAGTGGGGTCCATCACAGAAGGCTGTTTGGTCGGCGCTCACGTGTGCGAAGTCACTTGCTCACGCGCGACCAAAATGAGAGGTACTAAACAGGACACCGGTTTCGACCGTTGCGTGATGAATGGATGCTAGGAAGAAAAAAATTAATCACCGCACCAGTGTTTACATCAAAATCCCTAAATACAGGAGCCTCAGCACGGCCTAGGTACACGGGCAAATTTGCTTTTAAGTACCACACAAGGGGAACGGATCGAATCGTGATGAACAAAATACTTAAACAATATTCCATTTATTCCACTGAGGAATGTCAGCGTTCTAGGGATGCTATACAGACTGAAATTCACAAGGGCTTTAGAACACTTAACTGTCACGCTCAAGTCATTAGTCTTCGAAAAAAATAAATAGAGATCGCAAAAACCATCAGATTATCTGATTTTTTAAGCATTACATTTGCGTAGATCATCGATTCCGCGCACTCGGGCGTCTAGGTGAAAAAGAACACGAAGAGAACTTGGGAAGACTAATTCAACCACAGTTAAAAAACCGTGGTATACTAACAGGCTATTCTACTTGTTAACATTTCCTGATGTATGACGGTTTGAGTCAGTGTGGTAAATCAGCCAATTGGAAAAAAATGTACTTCTTTCGCTTATATCAAAATGGAGAACAATAGATAGGAGCGCGCTATGCACCTCGTTCAGACGCTGCCCCAAGCTCGACTAAGTGACACTAAAATAGACATTGCGAAACCGAATACAACTGAAAAACTTGCCATAGCCGAACCGTTTTTGTAAATGATGGATATCAAAAAAAAACCCAAAATAATTAGACCTTAGAAGGCTGAAATGTATCACTGGTCATGCTGAGCCTCAGGCGATCGAATATGCTACTTTCGGTGAAGCCCAAGGCCGCAAAACAGTTGCCGACATCACCAATCAACAGGTTTTGTGAGAAAGTTCGGCCGAAAAAAGTGAAGACTGTGCAATAACGCGCAAGCAACACCACCGCACTTACAGGAATGACAAATTGGCCAATTTAAGGTCTGATTCGGTTTAAAAAAGGCTAAGGGTTTCGGTAGGCCAGTAGTGCAAACATTTTGTCCATTTTATAACTCAGGCCCCAGGTCAGTTGTTGCGAGTCTTCCAAAATGTGCCTGCAAGCCGAAAGTATATCTGGTCCGGCGACATAAGTCGACCGAGATTGACAAGCAGAAGTCGCGCCGAAATGTTACAATTTTCAATTTTTTGCTACAGTAAAATAAGAAATTGCCACAACTCCAGGCCTTTTGTCAAGTCAACAAAGCGGTGACCCAACGAAGTATAGAGTAAACTCCGGGAGTGAAACGTAAACGCCGCTTTACTACTAACGATCAGCCACCTTTTTTTAGTTATACTGCTTTAGGAACATACGTCAGAAAAGGGAGTAAAATCCACAAAATTACACCCCAGTAACCACATAGATCAAGAAAGGAAGCCCTCTAATGGGAAAAAACTAGTGTTTAGTTGTGTTTTGCAAGGTCCAGGTTAGTACGTCTAAAACAGCAGTGGTACCAACCTTATGTAAACAATGCGACGTCAGCAAAGAAGAAAGACAGGTTTCCTTACCTTGAGAAGGTCGTGAGCAGTGGAGCGTTTCTCAACGTCCACCTCGAGGCAGCAGTCGAGGAAGTCGCGAAAGTCGGAGCTCAGCTTCTCCGCGTCCTTGATCTCCGGCTTCCCGTTTGTGGCAATCAGGTAGAGGGCCTAGAAAAAGAAAGACCACACTCCTGCTACCTCGTGGCAAACACAACAAGTGTACTTTCAGATTCCGGAAGGCATCCGTACTATTACTAAGCACTATTTACAGTAGCGAAAAACTTTTTTACGCCAAGCAAAAAACTACCAGAAATCACACGACAAAACACCATCACAGGTACTTCTGACGCAAAAGCAGCATGCACATGGATTTCAGCAGACACACAACAGCAAAATAGGTTTGAAAACGCAATCAACAAGAACACATCGAATTCGAAAAAAAGGCAGTAACACATCGCATTTGCACGCGTTGCTGTAACAAGGACGAGACTCTTATCAGTCAGAACTACGGCTCCATACATGTCAGGTCAACACTATTACCACGACCTCTTAAATTGCAGTACGCTCAGGTCTAGGAAGTCATAGGCTCCGAAACGAGTACTGAGTACTCCCTCCTTGTTAAAATTACCTAACGAATTTCCTGATTCTCATGTCTCTAGCATGAAAGTCAACCCACGGCGTACGCGATCAAAATTACGATGAGGTAGAATAGGCCGAAACAGAGTCCCAGGTCTGCACTACTGGCGTCAGATAATCCAAAACATCATTGAATGCCCTATGCAAGAAACGGATCGAAGACAAGTAACAAGACAATGAAGAGCTCGTAAAGCAAGAACCAAAAAGAGATAATTACTAATAAACATTAAATAAATAATTTCAGATAATAATGACCAAAGTCGCATACTGGGTGTTGAGCTCCAAAATAATGTTCGGATTGACGGGAAAGGGCACAAACATAGCACTTGGATTGTGACGTAATTTGAATGTTAAGCGTACAAGGGAGCTGAATACTCAAATATGATCTTTTTACATCCCTCTTGAGATTATCTATGACCATGATGTAGGTTGGCATTAAAAAAGCGGTGGATCTGCAACAATACCCGTTCAAACCGTTAAAATGCACTGAAATTAATCAACTTTAAAACTGATCCCGAAAGATAGAGGCAGAACGAAACCGAGCAACAGTCAACCCGTAGATCGGCACTTTTTTGCCTACACAAAAAAGCAAGCCACCGCGGATCCAACCTTGACCATGTGACTTAGTCTCAGAAAGGAACTGTTTTTTCCCTGTCACATCTACACTAAAGTTATACATATTTTGTAAGAAGACAGAAAGTTCGGGGACCAAAATTGGAAAATTTATCAGACTTCACTTATACACGAATATGGGCGAACTTGAAATTAGAGTTTTCAACTTAGGGCGCTTGGAACTAGCAGCGTGGTCCCTGCCAATACAGAAAAACAATTAAAAAAATGTTTAATGGCACTGCTTGTGACTAACATCGAAGGGCGTGGAAGTTCAATGGGGTATATTTTCGAGTGCCTTGTTTCAACGTTATACGTGTGTGGGGAGGTGAACATGCGCTCGCAAAATGAGAAACAATATAATCACATTTCATTTGGATTCAGCATCCATGTATACGCAACCTGTCATTTAATTGATGGACGTCTAAATTTGTACAAATAATTAATTTTATAAACTAATCACGTAGTTCGGCCCTATATATTACCGACGAAGATCTTCAAACGGATCGCAACTTAATCGCATGAATTTTGGTCTACCCTGTACATGCTGTTATTCAGACGCCCTCAAGTGATCGTCCACCAACGCGCACATATTAAAATCCATCAGGTTAGCAGAATTAGTAGTTTTTCCCAACCATACCACTACTACTACTAGCAATAAATGTTAGGACGAAATGGCACATAAATTATGCGGTGATTCGACTGGAACTACAACTCAGGTCCAGTGGAAAATCGTTGCGCTAATGTTAAAACGAGATGATTGATGGTATTGCGTACATTGGCTTCACAAAGCATGCAGTAAGCAAATACCGCAGATAACAGTTTATTTGGCAGCTCACTTTGAGAGGTATCTCGTTCAAATAGGGTGGCTCTCCGGTGATCATTTCAAGGGCCATGATTCCGAGGGACCAGACGTCCACTTTGGGCCCGTACTGTTTGCGTGAGACGACTTCAGGGGCCATCCAGTAGGGCGTGCCAACGATTGTCGAACGCTTGTTCTGCTCAGAGGAAAGCTGAGCACAGAAACCAAAGTCGGTCAGCTTGACCGAGCCATCCAAACCGAGAAGGATGTTGTCAGATTTGATGTCTCGGTGGATAACATTGTTACCGTGTAGGAACTCCAGAGCTTGAAGGCACTACGTAAGAGGACATAAAACCGTTAAGGTTAAACAAAAACAAACATTTGTGTTATTTAAATAAACGCTCACACTTGCACCAACGCCACGAAATTCTATAGGTCGAACGCAAGACGATGACAAAATTGGAATACAACATCCAAAGACTTAAAAGCACGGTTAGTAGCTTAGGAGTACGCCTGAGAAATAGTAAGTAGTCCCAAAGCGATATGAAAGGATTCCCAAGGTAAGAATTACAAAGCATGCGACTAAGACGAAGTGCTGACGAAGTCACGGATTTGTACACCATGCTCATATAGTGGGAATTGATGGGTTTGTAGAAAGGATCGAAAGAACAGCCTTAGGTTCGGAAACTCAATGAACACGGGGTACCATGCAGATTCCCATCGTCTAATCTCGACCCTCTAACCTTCCTTCTCGGAAAATCCACGAAATTCAACAACCTATGGCAAAAGGAAATTAACGAACAACATGATAGGCATAGTTGCTCTCTAGAGTAAGTTTAAATAAGTAATGTGAATAACAAGTTATTTATTTTAATGCTCTTGCTACTCAAGAAAACCACGTTTCATAGACGCCACGCAAAGCGAAAGCGGCCGAAACCGCAATCTAGGCATTTGACGGATAACGCGGTATGGAGGTCGCGCACAAATAGATTTTACAACCGACGCATCAGACTGATGATCTGATCAACAATAGTAAAAGCCAGGTCAAGTTGCCATTTGTATAAGGTGCATCAAGAGTTGTTAGCCTTCATAAAGCATTGTGGAGCAGTGAATTGCGAATTGAGGGAAAAGAACGAGAAAATATGCTGAACAGAACTAAGCCATTAGAAAAAGAAATTAGTTTTAAGAAATTAGAATCCAACGATTGTTCTGAATTACATGAGTTTCTCTGCAATACACCAGGCACAGCACATTTTTTAAAACTTTAGGGATGCCTAAATATCCGCTTAGACATATAACTCGGATGACAGATCCACGTAAATCGTGCTTGACAACAATTTATTTTGAGCTGGGTATATAGGTGGTGTGTCAAGATTGCACCTTAAGAATGTTCAATTAGTGTTATAAATAGCCTCAACTTAAATACCAAAAGTCGACAGTTTTAGCAACAAAGACGTCGTGGGAGACAAACAGGCCTCAGGAAAGAACAGCTAGGAAATTGAACTAATGGGCGAGTGGAATCACAAGAAAACTTAAACGACAGACGGATACCGCGCAAATAATTTTTGACCCAAGACAAAACCCAATTAAATAAAAGCATAGTTTTGTGTATCTCCAACTCCGAACTTGCAGTTTAAAATGACTGTATTTCTTTGTCATGAATTATTTCTTCGGACGTCCAGATTTATAGAAATCCCTCAAGGTTTAAAATCCGAAAATTATATTTACAGATGCATTGTTTAAGCTACAGAAATTCGGCAACAAATAGTTGTGCAAGGTCACTGCCGGATAACCGATCATCAGTCTAAGGACCTTCTGCAAAAAAAACTGAACAAAAATAGCATTGGTAATAAGCTAAGAAACGTAAAACCGAATTCAACAAACTCGACGTCAAACAGAAGGCAGCCCACAACATCGTGTAGACGAAGACGCACTGCAGATCAAAATGAGAAAATCGACTTTAGTAAACAACCAAATAATCGGTTTTAAACACTTTCAGGCTAAAAACACGGCTTTAGCGCGGGTGATTTCACAGGTGCCAGAAACTGTGCGCAAGTGAATTCTACCAACACGCGTGCACGAACGTCCCACGGTTGTGAATGCAAAATCGTGGTGACCCAAATACACGACGGAATTGGTAAAACGACCGAATCCAGATATTTAAGCCCACAAACCAGAGAATTAATACGACGAAAGTTTTAACTCGTTTAGGGATGTTTACAATGCCTGCCCAGCATCAGAAGGACATCGGAAATGAATGTAATCGTGAGATGATTGCCGATTGTGAAAAGAACACTCAGCGAAAAGTTGGCCCACTGAAGGTAAATATTGTGCTTTTGCCTTGCTCTTTCTTCTTCTCACCATGCCCACAGAAGGAGGTAATTGGTTCCAACAATGAGAAAACTGGGAAATTGACCGGAATTATACACATGGGTAAGCAACATGCTCTTCGTAGTCTTGAAAGCAAAAAAACGTAACGACTCCCAACGTGGACAAGCCAAGAGTTTGGTAATAACAAGAATGGTCCCCACAGCAATGCAGCTGAGGAGACTAGATCCAGAAATTGGAAAGGGAATGCCTGTTTTCGCCTGTGGGTGTTCATACATTACACAAACACGTTTCCGGCTGTATTTTCAAAGCTACGATGAAAATTAGAAAATTTTTTGACTTGAAACAACTATGCAACGTGCAAAAAATGACTTGATGCAGTAATTTTTAATGTGGCAAAGACAAAATTCCCGACCCGCACAGACACATTGTCATTTTTGAATTATGATCGTCAAACAAAATACGAGACTTCCAACTAAAAGACAGATCTTTTCATAGGGAAAATGCAGCACATGCTCAGACCAGTTTGACAACAACATAAAAGACTTCTTTTAAAATAAACCCAAACCCATACCTCTCGACAGACTGTTGAGATTTGTCCTTCGTCCATTAAGGTCTCAGTGACGACCTCGGTGAGAGACCCACCATCGAGGTACTCCATGACGACCCACAGCTCGTCCGCCTCAACCAAGTAAGAGTCCAAGTAATTGACCACGTTAAGGTGTTTGTTGCCTTTCATCACGAAGATCTCGTTCACAATGAGCTCCTTCTTGGGTTGCAGCTTCAGATTCATCTGCTTGATCGCCACTCGATGACCTGTCGCAATTTCCACACCCAGGCTTACAATACCCGTCGCACTGAAATCGAATTCAAGGTAAGGAAACACGTAGGACCCGCAAAATACATCCTCAAGTTACTACTGGAGGTTTTATAACGGGTAAGCAGAGGTAACTACGGGTGTGGGTGTTCTAGTTTGCACTACCGAAATGCCAGTTTACAATGTGGGGCGAGTAGAAGTGCTTGGAGCACGTTAAGTTAAATATCGACAAAGCACAAACCTTGTGAGTACCGCAAAAATATAACCACGAGTTCAAGTTAATACGAGTAACAGCAAAATTTGCTGAAGACATGTCCATGCCAGATTCCCCTATATACGAAACACTGCTCACTAAATACACTGATTTATGCCACATTAAATAGCAAAAAAGTAGTCAGTAAATTTAAGCGTATTGAAGTAGCCGCGGTACAGAGTACATTATGGAAATTTTACAATTTGAGCGTGCCATTTTAAATATAAACAAAACAAAAAGAACAAGCGAACAAGCTACTAAAAACTACCACGGTCAAAAGGACACGGGACAAAGCGGAGTCGATCAGGAAAGTTGAAACGATGTGACGCGATCAACACCACCTCAGTCATCCCCTTATAAAACAATTTGCCAACTTAGGGAAATAAGTGCAAGGAGAACGTAATCCAGATGAAAAAAGGCATAGTGAAAGCGGAAGACGCATTCGTGTTCGGCAAGCAGATGAGTAAGACTATGAGCTCGAAAGTGGATGCAGACGAAGCGGTGAGCCATTTTAAACATGAACTCGTGTAACCGCACAAGACTACTACAAAGTCCGATATTATTTTTTTTAAGCATGACCATTTTTGGTTTAACGATTTTTTAATGAGTATAAAATTGGCGACCAAGCACCAAACAAGAAACCACAATTTAAAATACTGAAAAGACTTCAAAATGTTCTCAATTGATGTACATGAAAAATGTCATCGCAGACAATATATTTTAACAAAATTAACCTGAGGACGAGTAGGAGAAAGACCTGATTGTCACAAACAGCTTAGCAAGATAGTAAAAGAAACTCACCCCTGACCAATTTTCTCCAGCTTGCGATATTTGTCGTTGGGGCTGCCTTCACTGACCAGCAGCCTAAGATTGGCATAGACCTCATCGTCGGTCATTTTGGACTTCATCTTAGCCAAAATCGCTTTATGGTCCCCGTCGTGATTGTGGTGGTGGTGCTTATTAATGTGGGTTTTGGTCGACGTGGAGGACTTCGTGAGGTCAGCAGGAGCTGTGGCGACCTTGTGGGGGAGCGGGGAATGACGACAGCGGTTCCCCTTGTCCCTGACCTCGGGTTTATGGGAAGGATGGCAGTCAGAAGATCGAGCCGGCTTTTGCGTGCAAGTCTTGTGAAGCTGACATTGATGCAGCTGGGACTTTGGAGTCTCCACAGCATCAATGGGAATGGTGTACTGAAAGAGAGGAGAAATTTTACTTAGAACTTCCACTTACAGTGCATGATGGTTACGAAAATAATGGTGCCAATAATAGTCGAGATGTGTGGACGAAAAAAACAATGATGCACACGTAATTCCCACAAGGACATGTATCCTCTTTCACTTAGGTTAAGGCATACTGACAGCGCTCCAATTTGTGGCTGTGACTTTGATACCAAAATCAGCAGAGGTATTAGATCACAGTTACACATCAAAGCAGATAAAAAGGAGTTCTTTTTTAAAATTAGGATCAGTGCCATTTCAATATGGATGGCTAAACACTGATAACATTGCATAAGTGTGGCCAAAGGTGCCAACTCACAGGTACATCAAAAATTAGGTGTAGCAGAGAAAACGCGAAGCACAAGGCCAAATATAATAAAAACAAAAGATCGAGGAAGTATTCCGATGGAGTACATTTTAGGCACATTGTTGCAATGTGTGAGGAATCTTAATATAACAACGTTGAAGTAAAGCACAAGCATGGTGCTCACACAAACGAACAACAAAACGGGGAGTTCAGATATGATGCCAAATTTGGGTTTGAACAGAACCAGCGGATTTAGAACACCGGTGCGGCAGTTAACCTACCGACATGTTGACGTGGCCTTTTTGAAGCAGTCACGGTAAGCGCCTTATCAGCGCGCAGTGCACACCAGGTTAAGTACACCATATACAGCAAGTCCTGCAGAGCAGGCATCCACACCGAATGCGTAAATTAAACCGACTTTACAGGAGAAAAACATCGCCAGAGCGAAAAAGGAAAAAAAACAAGATTGCGATAAAAAAGAACTGGAAACCGCAAACGTGAAGTCGCGGAAATGTAAAAGGCTAGTACAGAATGGTGAACCTGGAGCCACAGCAGCAACAACATCTAAGTGTATAGGCAAAGCAGGAGACAGTAGGGGCGTCTTGACAAGAGTACTTTGATGCTCTAGAATGCCCCATTGCTCACATCGAAAGACTGCAATGGAGGCTGGAGTTCGAAGACCAGCGACTTTACTGTCGGCACAATCAACGACCAGTGATTTTTCCAGTTAACCACCTGACGGGTGCGAAAAGCGTCCCGAGCCCACCGCGGCTGCCTCATGAAAGTAAAGCAGTTGTGCTACCAGGCGAGTTAACGGAAGTACAAAGGCGCAAATTAGGTGAAGACTGGTGAACTCACTCCCCACTAATGCACGGAATCCCGAAACATTATGAATGGTGTGTGCGCAAGTGCTCACTTCAGCGGTGCAGAAAGCAGACTTTATTACGTTCGATATCTCAACTTAGAGGTGTGTGCAATGTGGCTGTGAAATGTAGCACAAGGGAAGGGGCGGTTTACAAGGGAGGGCTCAGGAAACAAGGATCTTGTTTCGGAGCCTGCGACTTCATAGACCCGAGGGTACTGTTGTAACTCCAAAGACCATGCGTTGAGGGGTTGCGGCGCTTGAATTAGCATAAAAAACCCTAGATCAACTAGACCACTTATTTGAACATGCGGCAGTCATTATACTTCCAATAGCATCACCGTGCGTGTGCCAATCACTGCACCGAGTTTAATTGGACTTAATTTACTTATTGTAACGCTTTTAAATTAAGGGATCTGATTATCACAGAAAAACTGGAAGACAAGTATTAGTGTTATTATGAAAAGCACTTACAAAGGAGTTTAGTAAAGTCGCAAGACACTAAAAGTAACCAAGTTGTGCACCCCGATCAGGAAGTTTATGGATCGAGGTTTCAAATAACTAAATTGATGAAACAAGGATTCTTTAGACAAAGTGGAATCATGCAACCGAATAATTTGCAAAACCAGTGGCGTCCAGACGTAAGAACAATAGGCATGACCGCCTCTCAGAAACTCACGATTGACTTCGTCTGTTCAGGCCGGGAGGCCACAGGTGGGGGTCGCTGGTTGGGAGGTATCCCGCGTCTTGGGGTAGGCGTGGACGAGCCGGAAGGCGAAGTTGAACTTGTACCGGCCTGGCGGAGGCGAGCGAGGGTCGGTGGACTCTGACAGTGGTCGACATCCAAAGGGGGAGTGGGAAACTTCCGGCGGGTGGCATGAGGGGAAGGGGGCTGCAAGAGGACGGTGGATGGGGGTGGTGGTGGAAAACAAAGGCGGTTGTCTGTCATGTAGGCAGAGGAGACGGGAGGCACAGCTGAAGCGGACGTAGTTCGTCGGGGAAGAGTGGAGGCATGGGGTATTTCGTCCTGCAACCAATAGAATATACGGCGAATATATTTAAGTGAGCCAAAATCAATGCAGATTGCTAAAACAGAGAGAAGAACCGAACCTGGAGGATCTTACAAGATTAAAGGATTAACGTGCTGACATCGCCTGATATTTGGTTCATTGGTTTAGTCGTTAGCTGGAAAGAGAATCGCGGAACTGGTCGAAATAGAACAGCCAAAATGCTTTTGAACGATCCACAAAGAAATGTACACACATCCAGCATCATTGAATGGATTCAAAATCATCGCCTAGGTTTACACGTTTGCATGGTTTGTGGATGCTATTATTATGCAGAATGCTATTCAACTTTTGTCAAATAGATTTTAAGAAAATATACATATTGCCGAGAGTGGCAGAACGTTACGATGTTACAAAGAGTAAAATAGAAGAGGTAAACAGGATAGGAGGGTTTACTTCGAGATGTAGTATTTCGGACCTTAAAAAGATGCGTAAGGGAGATTTTTTTAAGTGTGTCTCTAAAGGGGGTACTGTTGAGTGAGCCGCTAATGACCAATCTGGAAGCTCAGTTCAAATTGGATCTCTCGGGCTAGATGACATAAACCCAGTGGTGCTTTGGCTTGAAGTCGTCTTCCACTAGAATTCAACCAAGTCGTGAGTGTAACGAAATGAAATCAATAGAATTTTGGACACAACAAATGAAGGTTGGTGACTCGTAGCTGAAATTTTGTAAAAAAGTATGGGGTTACTTTTGTAGCTACTACATATCTAAAGTCAACTCGTTGTGTTCAAACAAGAAATTACCAGAAGTACGAGTAAAAGCATGAAATCCATGAAGCCGTGTGGTTCACACAAGGTGCTAGTCAATTACGATGAAAACACACACACTTGCATGTCAGAATGGGTTCACTTAAAGCATGGAACAAATAAAACAATTTCTGGCAGATACGTTCAGTAACCGGATGCTTCAAGACGCCCAGTTATGAATAAACAATAAGAATACAGACAACTGATAAGAAAAAAAAGCTATAACCTAATACTGCTGGTAAAGCACAAAATGCATACAAGATTTATGGAAAAGAGGATGTAATTATACGGGCTATTTCTTAAAAAGTAGCGAAACTACCTACCGGAGTGTAGAAGGAAATATACAGAACCAAATATTCAATTTCTTGGCTTGTATTGACGTTTCTTTAAGTGAAATATGCACCACAAAACCTCAAAATAACATTCATTCGCAAACTTGACTGCCTGCAATTTACATAACAGTCCACAATGAGTTATAGCGTCGACTTTTGCAGTATTCCCGCACTGTTCGTGTCAGCGCAACTTGTAGACGGACAGAGAATAGAGGTGTGTTAAAATTCCAATATCACAATCGGATGAAACTTGACAAAATCGGATTAGCTAATGTGGCTCATTGTTAAACGAGGTTAGCTGCAGCTTTTACAGTAAATCTGCTGTAAGGCCGCCATGAGAAGCTTTCCGAGAGATCAAAATATTTGGAGTTGCGGGCTAAGTCCTCTCTCCTATTTTATTTCCCGGGTGCACATAGGAACATTTGTGAGTACCTGTCACTTGAAAAAAAGATCGATGGATAAAACGGCGGGTGATGATAATAGGCCCAAACTCGAGGAAACCATTCGCTCCGCCAAACAAGGAACATTGGGCCGGAAAATAGTTTTCGATTTTCGTTTTGGTTAGAAAGAAGGAACCAAATGCACATCAAAGTGGCTATTTCACAAGGCCAGAAGCAAGTACAACCTCTTCATTTTCCCAGAAAGATAAAAATTACTCTTTATTTGGAATAAATTACTAAGATTTTGACGTGGAAATGGGCCGGATATAAAAGAAGTCAGAAGGCTATTTCTAAAGTACTAATCGGGTTGATGAACGCAAAATGAAACTAAGGAACTAGTACACGTAAATGTGCAGAATTTGGCTAAATCATGAAACATGGAAGTAAATCAAGCTAAAACCACACGAGATAACAAAGTGAATTGTGACCAAGAGAAAGTCTGATATAAGTGAACGAAAAGTTAAATATCCTTAAAGGGGGATGGGGAAAATAAAACCCTATTTTTTTTTCTAAATTCGTACGTGCTGGCTGAAGAATGCGTAGAATTAAGAGGACATCCAAATGGGTTTACGATTTAAAATAGGAAGCAATTTATTTTATACTCAGCACCAGATCGTAGTAGACTAAAAGAAAGTGTGCAATAATAAAGTTGATATATTGTTGACGTTTTTTTCAATGACCTTATTAAGAGTGATCAAGGGAAAATAAAGATGTTAATGGGTTGCTAAAGAATATCAGCAGCCACACGGGAGTTCGGATGATGATGGTGAACATGAACCCGGTGGAATTACGTTCCTTACTCGAAATCACACAAGAGCGGTCTCTATACTAATTATATTAAAGGTTAGTAGCTTGGGTGATAACCGCGAGGTACAGCGAAGTATCTTCTCATAGGGTTCATCATGACCGGTTCGACAGTGCAGCGCGCGCCGAGATTAAGTAATTAGCCTACCGGAAAGCGAGTAAATTACCGCGTCGACCTCGAGATAATGCTCCTTCACACAAATCGAGGTACGTAGGCACTAATTTACCAAACATCAAGTCTCGACAATCTCGAAATTGCCAGGACCTCGTTTACCTTGAAACAGCCTCGACCTTCAAGTTACTGAAATATTTCCTAGGCTTGGAAGTCCCATTTCATGACACACAATAAAGTAGTATTCACTGAAACTTATTTTCAGGAATTGCCCTAAAACTTTCACCTAGAAAAATTGATTTAGCAGGAGCAGCTGCCGTTTGTTCAGAGTTGTGTCCTGAAATGCCGTCACTATCGACGAAGTTCACCATACCTATTACTTAGATTGAGTTTACTAGATAAATCGACATCCAAATTTTGTGCTCTTTGCGTGAATGTTGGCCCATGCATCAAAAAACCTACAGAAAAGGTTAATTGATGAAGCAGCTATCTGAACCATATGAGAAAATCTCGTGATTCCAAAACGAGAATATCAACTGCGAAGTTGAGGACTAATTATTTACCCAACAGTTTACAGCAGTGTAGAATTTAAAATAATTTGTGTAGGACAGAATGCGACATGGCTGAGATAAGCAACAATGCGTAAGTCCTCGACAAATTCAA
Source organism: Mesocestoides corti (assembly GCA_900604375.1). NCBI lineage: Eukaryota > Metazoa > Platyhelminthes > Cestoda > Cyclophyllidea > Mesocestoididae > Mesocestoides > Mesocestoides corti. Next base: position 40,187 of record UXSR01005343.1, on the reverse strand, counting down.
CCCAATGTACAATATAAGTTGACAGGAATTTGAAAGTCTAGCCGTTGCGCTACAAATGAAGAGATTTTATTTGTTTCAAAGGCGTAGATTCAAGCCAGCTCATCCAATCCGCATAGCCATAAAGCGTTTCGAAGATTCATTTGCACAATTACCAAATAGACAAGTAGCCAAAATACACAACTGGAGACACGAATAGAGAGATCTGCTGAGCCGTCACAGAAACCTGTTTGACTACCCATTAACTGCTACCAGATGGACTGACAAACACTAGACATTGATTAATGAGACTACTGATTGGCAAATAGATGCACAAGATGTCCTCACGTAGTGGCTTACGTAGAGACTGAGAACCTGACTGACATTAATGTCCGAAGGAAAAACGCAGTAACAAAGGTGGTTCCGTTTGTATGTGCACAACAATGACTTAGACGTAACCCATGATTATAATAAACTATAGGAATACTACACAATATATTTTGACAGATATATAGGTGACGATCGGTGTGGGCGAAATGAACCACATTTTTTAATGGAATTCTAGTTAAAAAACTAGGCCTGAAATTACTTTCTTACCAAATCACAGGGAATAAGTAACAACAAATAACCAGAAAAGGTAGCAAAAACAGAGACGACGCAGTACTCCATGAAATAATGGCAGGTAATGTTTGTTCTTGTGAGCAGGTAAAACAATCTGTAATTTTGGGACGCATTGCAAATTTACCAGGGCCTCCTTATTGGCAACGAAAATCAGGAATAGACGCCAGCCAATGTGACAAAAAAGATTGGTATCATTAAGCATTCTTTTCTCTGAGAAAGCTAAACAAGGCAAAGATGTTGGGAGAATGGTTGGAAGTTCGTAAATTAAGATATTCACGGAACTTACCACCCGGGTAACCTGACATTCA
>UXSR01005343.1:192-38539 GCA_900604375.1 Mesocestoides corti | reverse complement strand
GTATTTGAACAACAAAAAACACGGAAAATCCAATCCTACAGACGCAAAACACACCTTTTTATAAAGTTAACGAAAAAGGACAAATGCTTCTTTTTTTATAGATACACTGGAAACATGAACGCAGAAATAAAGTGAGAAGGAATTCTGGTGCTAAACAACTCACTAGTATGGTTGGAAAGGTCGTTCATATATTTGACAGTTCCAGTTGATTTTTCAATTGTACAAATTTCTAGTGCATTACAAAGCAACTCCATATGTTGCTGCTGTTCACGCACGGAGATACCAGCTCGTCGAAGCATTGCAGCCCATTCTGCCGGCATACCCTACAATAGACGGTGAGGATACCAATCAAGTGGATTATACCCACATCAATAACACAAATCTATGAAAACCAAGGTTTACTAAAACAGCTTGTGGAGGGATCAACAAAAAATAACGGAAATTTATGGCTTAAATGACCCAAAGTGACGATCCCTTACCTAGCTAATAATATTTTGGATGATTTGAGCGATATGAAAAGTGGGGAAAAATATCTAAAGTACAACGTTGAGAGTTAAGTACAAACAACAGGTTGAGAAGCATACCGTGAATTCGCCACTAATTGGGTCGACAGTAACATGGACTTCATGGTGCACTTTCATGGGAAAGGAAATATTCAGTGAGGGAGGCGGAGGTCCTAAGCTTCCACTGTGCTTGTTCCTTTTGCTTCGTCTATCACGTCGCTCACTACCAGGTGTTGGAGGTAGGGGTTTCGAGAAAAGGTTTACTAGTCCACCACCATCACAACCCATTCCGCTGACACCAACACTCGAAGCACCGCTGCTAGAAGCTGTGCTAGTTGTTCGGAGTGGCGGTGCAGGAGTCCGGCCGGCAGGATCCATCGCTGGTGAATCAAATGGGTAGACATTATTCTCTGACTCATAGGCGTCCCAGGACTAAAATAAAATTGAATTGCACGAATGATAAAGAAAGAGCGTTAACTGGTTTAACCGCAACTACCTGAAACTCCGCCACCCTGATGATAGCAGCAAAATGTGAACAGCAAAAGGAACAAATGATACATCCAACATTTGTGAAACCATGAAAACAAACAGTTGATTAATGCATACAAACGTTAGCAAAGGTGATGGACCAGGACTAAATTTTTCACACAAGCTCTCGAAAACATTGATTCACTAAAGTTTAGACGAATTTATAATCAGTTATTAGAAAAATGAACTCATACAGATTAGACAAAAAAGATAGTCGGCAGACATTAGTGAGGCGTCCTATCCTATTAGGCACTCGCTAACTGCCACGTCCTCAAGTTGATTCCTCTCACAACCCGCACTAGAACACCATGTCACCTTTGCTTTTGAACTATCTACTAACCTATTCCACAATTTTACAAATAACCCTTCAAGTACTATTAACATTTACTGAGTCCTATATCAGACGTTGCGACTGAATATATAGCACCTGACAATCGATTTTACGAGTGGTAACAGGTACATCATACACAGTGTAACTGTTTGTATTCTCCAACAGTGTAATTGTATCTGGCGTTAAAGTCTGGAAAAATACTTTTTGGGCTCACGGGCTCCTTAAACGATACAACATAAGATTAAGGCCGCAATGACCATGTGCGAAAATGAGCCCACTGGTAGATAAAGGAAAGCCAGTTAACAAATACGAGACCATATTACAGGTACGCATTGATATCACGACAGTATAAAACGATGGTAAATAACAAAGGCGCGTTTAACTAAACTGAGAATATCGCACAAAAGTCTATCTCTTTACAAGTAAATAAACAGACACAAATAAGCATTATAACGATGCTTAAAACACTATTTTAAGAATAAATGATACAAACAAAAAAAAATACCTGTAAATAAGACTTCCGACACCTCTCACCCTTTACATCCCTGGATGAATACGGGAAACAGCTCATTCCCAGAATATTTCGCAAAAGCCACACATTTTCATTGCAGATCTGAAAAGTATAAACAAAAACGAATAAAACCTTTTCTGACCTAACTAAGACAAGTTTTAATTTATAATGTCCTAAAACATTTTATTACACAGAAATTTTTTAATGCGCTATAACTTTATGTTGATTAATATTGTCGGTTTTTTCGTTTCGAATTGTTTGAAAGTAGCATTATTTTTGTGATCAGTATTATTGCATGCTCTTCTAAGGTAAGAGATTATATAAATCCTAAGAATGCTTCATTTGCTGGCATCTAGTTCTTATGGCTTGTGCTTATTAAAAAATCTAAAGCGTTTTACTTTGTATTGCCTATATAATTGTCAAGCTCATCAAATATCTCAGAGCTCCAGCGCTACTAATTAAGTCTTGAAAATTTTATTGCGTGTTTAACAGTAAGTGATAGCCTAGTATTTGGGTCTTTCCTATACACTTAAATTTTTCTTAATGCATCTGCATACTAACAGGCTTACATAACTTTCCCCAAACACAATAATGGTCAAAATGTGCAATGAAGGGCTATGATTTGCGTTCAGAGTTGAGTAATTTAAGCACATGTTTATTAAAAAAAATTATCTCTCTTCAAAAACTTTCGTAAACATTAGCGATTACCTTGTGTCACCCATGCCACCTTCCACGTCATCGGACACTATTCATGCCTGGTAACTTCTTCCTATATATTTACCCTTTTAGGCCTACTCAACAGTTAGTATATGGATCTTAGTGTGGCCCTCAAAACCCCTCGTCAAGTTGGTCCTCTTTTTCCTTTATTTGTCTTGTAATCATTCTCCAAATAAATTCTTCAACATGTTTTCTGTCTTCGTGCCATGCCATACTCTGTGTGTTCGCTTGGATCATGCCTCTGATGCCGACTTACAAGTAGTCCATTTATTCTCTTAGGTCTGATTCCTACTTGAGCGTTACATTTGGGCTTATTTTGCATAATTTAATTTAAGAAAACAGTACCGAACGTTACTAATAAACATTAACAATCATTATAAGTAACATAAAATAACTAGCACCATACTTATAGTTATTTCCGGGTAAAAGTAATTTCGGAAAAGTGAAAATGATGCTCTCTAATAGATATCGAGCGAAATTTTTATTAGACTATACAACAGTTTTGCAGCGTTAAATTTTAGTCCACTTTTGCTCGACCAACCATCCGTGAGTGCATACCTCCGCATTTTGAAAATCTGGCTTACATGATTAAATTCCTAATAAATATGTGAGCAGCTGGGATTGGGCTTTTCATATAAATCAAATATTAATAAAGTGATCGGATTTGATTGTGACTCTTTTGTAAGTTTAGTTTAGAGGTCTGCGGAAACTCTTTTCACAAATAACGTTGTAAATGCTTTTCTTCATTGCTTAGATACAGCGCACTCGGAAGGTGGGGTTCAAGGGGCAGTACTTAATCTATAAGGTTTTTAATGTTCCACACACTATCATCGGATTCTACAAATGAAATGTTGGACTTTAAAGAATCACCGAATTCAGAAATTTCGAATGAGGCTAATGACTGAGCTTCACTAGGAAACAAAATTGCATTTGTGACGAAGAATCCGATCATCCATAACATTTTATCCTGCAGTGTTGACCATATTCCTTCTACCTTCACTTCATGAAAATCAGGAATCCCCGTTTTTCAACATTGAGTCACTACAGATAATTTTTAACATAACCCCAGCACTGGAGTTAAGGCTTAGCTGTACTTGCATTTCCTTATCGAATCATTGATTCCATTCACTCAAATTGGTGTGATAGAGGCTCGCCAAATACAATTTCCGTTTATTTTCTATGTCATAGCTCTTTTGAAATAAATTGTCTTAGGCACTCGCGCTGTTATATATCAAAGTTAAGAGAATGACACTTTGATATTGACATAAAACCAGTGTATCAAATGCAGAAATATAGCGAATGAAAGGAAGCTCAAAATAAATTTAACCTACCAAATAATAAGGTCACAATAGCTTACTACGTACTAAATCGGATCAGAACTCGATCCTCTCATTTGTCAATATATGAATCTTGAGTTTTTTAAGCACACAATAACTTATCTTAAAAAAGGGCCAAATCCTTACCCTTTAAATGGCTAATATACATAATTGGGTAATTGTGAAGCAAACGTCACAGTTTTTGCAACGAGAAATATTCAAAACATGCTTCACTCTGTTGTTGCACTAACTCAGACCCAAGCTACTTAGCCCAAAGGCACCATGAAGGTTTGATGCTAGTGCACCGCTAAGGGCGTACTTTCTCTTTATTCTTATGCAATAACACTAAGAGCGTACGTAATGTTTAAAATAGGGACGTTGGGGTCATTTAGAGATGACTATATATTAACACTAATTAACGTAAAGAAGAATAACCACTGAAGAGGTCCAATTTTGTTGATAAAATAGTGGTGTGGCGAGGGTGTGTAAGGGGGTTGTAGTGTTGGCTTTCAACTTCACCTCGGAATGAAGAAAGACTTGATGAATCACCATGTATGGAAGAAGAACATGTTGGATTTCGATTATCGTCAGAGCACACACCGAAGTTGGACTGACTTGGACGGAGACCCAGAATTTGGTCAAGAGCCAAAGTGGCGAGAGGAGGAGGTGGGGACGGAGAGTTCAAATTAATACTTCTGATTAAAGTTATCCGACGGAAGAGAAGACATAGCAAGTCTGGGCGCTTCATGCAGATGCATTGGTAACCGTCTGACTTCATCACCGAATCCATATTGCTGAGAATAAAAACGAAAAACGATTAGCTTTGATGTAAAATCTGGCCATCAGGTTGATCCGTGAAATTTCCAATAGCTCTTCTTACTTAGTGAGTTTCAAAATGGGCGTAATCATTACCTGATGATACGTGATCTGGACAGCTGAGACCTCGTCAGAAAGAATGCAATTACTTGTTGGGGTGCACCTTGACAGGCGCGCAAAAGCATTAAAGTTGCAAATAAAGAAAGGCAAACAAGACAATTAAAGTATGGTAAATTTTGGATCAAAGCATCTGTAACCTACTCTGCAATTATCCCAAGTGTCGATTTTTAAATACATAACTCATCTCAAAATACTCGTAATCAAAACATTCAATGTCGGGCATCTCAGGATCAGCTTCATTTGGTGAACATAACTCCCCCACTCCATGAATTGATTTGATGTTTTGCAGTTGACAGAAATTTACTACGGATCGGACCATGAAAATTTGACGTACTGCTGGCTCCACGGTATACGGTCTCATGATAAATCAAAAAAATTTTTCATCATTCATATTTTTACTATTACTAATAATTCAGCACGCACAAATCTGAACCAGTTCAAGTTTAAAAGTCTACTGTGATCAGTAGAAGCGCTTCTACGTGATAAGCTGGTTTAATCTCGACTATAGTGTTAGTTCTGCGGTTAGGCAAAGGAAACAGCGAATTTGAGGCAGATATAACTCAGATAGCCACTGTCACGTTCGGATGTTTCCAAGTTGGACCAACATGGTTAACTTGGAAAGAGTGCATCGGGTCATTTTGGGCAAATTATTAAGTGAAAATACAACGATATTGTAGAATTAGAAGACATTTTGAAAATTCAAGTCTATTCGCTGCAAACTAACGAGGTGTTTTCGTAAACAATTCGTCCTGGCGTACTGACTCTTCATGGATGTGTGCCCTTGTCCGACAAGCAGGACAGCTTACAACCAATCAAAGTTACGCGGGCGTCAAGGTCTAGGGGCGTACTGCGCTACCCGCATTCACGCACGCAAGAAGATACTCAGCCGAGGATGAAACGACGATGACAGAGTGGTGTGGGAAAGTGTTCTGGACGCCACTAATGATGCCACGAAAGCCAAAAGTAGGAGCGCATTTCTGGAATCAGGGCCGACACTCACGTGGATGCCAGGCAACCTATCGTCTGTCAAGGAGTTTCCATGTCGTACATATCAGTACACTGCGTAACATCCAGGGAGTAAAGCCAATGGCCTCCATTCTAGTTTTTCCTACGTTATTACGGCAGCTTGCCAGCCAAACATTACAAGATACACTTAATCTATTCACCTTATTAGTCATTATAGTAGCAACTTACCTCACTCTAAACTGAGCTAGATCTGTTGTGCAAAACAGTGCAACCGCTAAATAATATGTAATTTTGGGTGTGCTTCGACCCATAGCAATGGAAGACACCCGGCTAAGGTAATGTACTATGATGGAGAGGTGTCGAAAACCAAGGGATCCTTAAGTTCCGGGAGGCTACGTGAAAGAATCATTAATTGCGGTAAACTGGGGCTTGAGTAAATGAGTAATTTCCTCTTTGGGTCAATATGTGAAGGGTTTGGAAGAGCCTTTATTTGAGTGATTTATCCAATTTTTAGTGACGAGTAAAGAGGAAAATTCAAGTACCCATTTCCATTATGCTGAGAATAATGAGTCTAATCCTACTACACTGTAGTCAGTATAAAGTCCTAATGAGGCAAACGGTATCGAACAAATTCACCATGTTGAGTTCGACTTCGAATGAGAGCAAAGAGGGAATTAACAAATGTGGATACAACCTGTTATTCGGATGATGAATGCACGTGTAGTTCACAGGTATTTGAGTAATATGTTTGGATACAAGCCCTGAATCTAACTGAACCGGAGACTGCTCATCAGGTCAATTTATGGTATTTAGTGAAACATTCACCACTGGTCTTGCAAATTTAATTTCCAGTATTGGCCCCGCTGAATCTCTGGTGCGATTCTCAAACCCGAGCCTACGACCCAAATTAAATAGGTGCCAAGTTCGCGTTTAAGGTACCTCGTGTTTCCTGCCTTTAATTGCGGTTTCGGTGTTGCTGACCTGAAATGGGAAATCATCGGAATCAATGAAGAACGCGTCAGCATCCGTGATAAATGGTTAAATGCGTTTTCAACAAAAATTGACACCGAGAAGCGAATTAGGCTATGCAGATTACTCACAATTAGAAGACCATTTATCATCACTGGGAATCAATAGTCAAGGATCAGCGTGAGTGTCGCGATAATTTGTGATAAAACAGAACATACCAAGACTTCAAAACTGCAACCGTGGGGAGGAATCGCCCAATTATGCCATTTTCATGAAACCACTCAACGACGACGACCTGATTACTAAAAGCAGGTGATCAGGCAGTGTTACAATGCTTGGTCACGCACTTCACAAGTCACCATCCTCGTTACATCCAAACAGCCCGGACTCCGCTCAGTCAAATATCACATTTTCCGGTTGATTTGAAGCCGAGTGAGTGCACTGACATGTGACAAGGAGGAAAAGCTCAAAAATTAACTTAATGACCACTTCGACATTAGAACAGATCTTTGTTGAAACAAGGTCATTCAATTTGTAGAAAGATAGAAAGAAACGATAAACAACAATTGATGGCTTTAATTTTTGACGTTTTTTTTAGTGAATGATTTGGTCGATGAACGAGCTATTATCTTAACGAAAAACCAGCGTCAAACTGCTCACATTCAAATTTTACACCAAAACTACGAATCTCGTAAAGCGGCTGGCTAATTATCCATTCCTTTGTTTCAACCAAGGAGCAAATTAAAAGACAAAGCTGCCTTTTCCCTAGGATTTCATCTCGGATACGTAGTTTGCAAATAAGTTACGCACGAAGTAAAGGAACAAACAAAAAATCAAAAGGAGCTTTTTAGGAACCGGGAGCCCCAATGAATCAATTAGCAAAACTATCAGTTGTGAGAAGATACGACGTCAGGTTGTTCGGATTAGTTCTAGGCTGGGACTGGGACAAGATGGATTTGGTGGGGCAGCATTAGATGGGGTTGAAGTTTCTGGTAGATGTCACATCCACAACCGTCTCCATGACCACCAAGTCGAGAAAAGAATATCCCTCATTTAGCGGTTTGCGAAGCTATTGTATTCTTGTGTATTGTGTGAACACATAAGGTTAGGCATTTTAGACAAGAATCACGAAGCGAGACGATCTAGAAACACGAGCCAAGCTTGGTCGGATGAATACTTGTGATTACAGCAACCATTCACGAGTGAATTCAGGTCAACCGCACTAAAAGCAGCCGCGAATCGCCTCAAATCCCATAGTAGTTAGAGAGTACATCGACAGACAAACTTGATCCGATATGTATTTATGACTTGTTTGCAACTATATTATACTCAAATAAGATTATCAGCCTCACTGATTCTAAGCCAAAAGAACCTACTTAATTGGCGACCATGCCATTAGTTTTATGGTACTAAACTGTTACTCAAGTCATTTCAAAAACGTAGATGGTTCCATCTCTCAATTTAAACTTGGGGCAGTCGGGCCGGCTTTTTCAATTCTGCAAGAAAACTCCAACCGCAGCTTTTGGTGGTGTTTGGCTTGGAAAAAAGGTGGGACAACGAGCATAGAGGTCTACGTAAGTGAGGGAGAAAACTAGGGATTTCAGATGTCTGCAAAAGACTGGGTAAGTCAGCAGACAATGTTTGGCCATTGAGTGAGGCGGTGTAATTGTGCAAAATGTCAACTTAAAGTCCTGCAAACCAAATCCAAAGAAGTTATCTCACACGATTCCAAGTTAGCCGCTAGATTATTACAACGATTGACGCACGAATGCCACACCCGATGAAATACAAAATTGCAAGCCTTGATTTTTCAACGCAGGTTCATGAAGCGAATGGCTTTCGAAGTCCCAATAAGCTGACTCAAGTCGTTGCGGTTTCATCGTTACCTCGTGACACATCGTCAATGTGTTCTCAGAATGTTTGAGGGGGGGGTGGTTCAGTGACCCACAATGGCCATTTGGTTCTAAGACGTGGGTCTCTGCCTTTGGTATCACCAACATCATTTTCTCTAATTTGCAACGCGAGTCATTTATGGAGCTAGGATAGGCGGTCTTCCAATGGCTCAACCCCAAAGGTTAGCACCTCAGAAGCTCTGAGTGACGGAAATCAAGATCATTCATGAACAGAATTGAAATCTGGGAGCGTCATTGTACCATTACAAGTGATTCTTCTCACTAAACTGCCAATCCTAAAAGAGATATTTTGGAGAAAAAAATGTGGTACACTGTGCCATCCTTTAAGTGTGATAATAAATGAATTGGGACTTGGAGGTTTGCAGAAACACATGAAAATTAGTATATCATCGCCTAATGATTTAAATGTAGAAAATTTCAGTAAAACGAACGCTTTGAAAGTAGTTATCCTACTATTCAGTCATATTTCACTGTAATTCACCTTTGTAGAATTAGAAATGTGGTCTTGACGCATGAGGATTTCTACAGTGCAGGTGATCTGTTGGTTACCTTGGCAATTCGATGGGAACTGCTAACACAAAGCCTTACATTCGTCATAAGGAAATCAGTATTTAGCGATTGCTGTGTGAAATAAATACCATAGAAGCATCGTCAAAAGCCCTCATTTCGCTAATGGGCAGCGCGCTTATTACTAAATGGAAAATTTTCGATTACACTGAAATGTGGACGACGAAGTTCCCAACCACAAGTACTACTTTGTTCAATAAAGGATTTCTTTTATCATAGAGTTACGATATTTGACAAAATAATGGGAGCATTTAACAGCAGCCCCGCGTCTGAACAACGCAACTTTAGCCACACCACTTATGCGTACATTCGGTTGCGTAATTTATACCACAAGACAGAAGTCATTTAGAAAGCCAACTCAGAGTTAAAACGGGTTGTCCTATTCCAAACTAATGTGCAAGTTGGCCTCATTCAGAGACGTGCCTTTTGACATGACAAACATTTTGAAAATCCAACCTCTGATTTCTCCAATTTCACGCATTCTGAACACCGGACATGATTGATAAGTAAACAATACTACTTCTCCCGATTTTCGTCTAGCCAGTCAAAGACATTGCTTGTAACTTAAGAAATGTCACAGAACAATAAATCAATTCAACGAAATTAGATAAAAAAGGCAATGATTTAAGCTGGCGACCAGCCACTAATAGCCAAACTCGTATTAAGCCACAGCCCGGCGGAAATTGGTCATAAATCGATTAGTGTTGTATTTACTAAATCGTGCCCATGAGTGACCAACAGCTACTGCGCAAAAAAATAGTGCATACTGCTTTCCATGCAGAAAACTGAAAATGAGATTTGACAGTGGGTGAAAACTACGCAGACGTGGTTGCCACAAAGAAATTAATGTTGAAAATTGAGTAAAAACACCTCCATTATCAAAGAAAACATTATAAAATATTGTATAACTACTAACAATCTCAAAATGTATGGCTCAGATGTCGTTATGAGGGATTTCGCATGGCTGACACCATCCGGAACGTGATCCAAGAGTTAAAAAATTTCAAATTTGAAAGAAACTTTGAATGGTAGGCTCGCAGAGCAGAAGTTCTCAAGTCTAAATTCAGCATCACTGAAACCTTTTAGCATTTTCTCTCAAAAAAGAATCTAGTTCTACAATTTCCACTAATATTGAGCAAATTCTCGATGCATTTGTCGAATTCTGCAAATGGAGAACCCGGAAGTCTGGAGCGACCAGTACAAATCAGGGATTTCATCTGCCATATGATGCTTCCAAAAGCATCAATCGATAACAGTTTGAAATTGTTGCAGGAATCTGAAGGAGTATCGATTAAACCAGCTTGCGATAATTTAGTCATGTCTACATGGTGAAGAGGCTCCGGCTGATATTGGTACTACCGAGCCCAATCCCCTTCTTTGATATGAACACTTAGCACTTATGTAAAATTGTATAACAAGTTCTTCGAATGAGTAAAACCGCTGCCAATACAGACATATTCAGAAAAGCATTCCATATGTGCCCATACCAATCTGCACACCCGGATCTCCTCACGCCTGCTATTACATCGCTCAACACTCTGGTAAACAGATACGCAATTATCCTGACAAAAATTTAACTTAATGATATGCTGTAGCACTTATATGACCGACTCACCAGAAAATGTAAGACAAGCAGGCGTCAACCAGAAGTGGAGCATTCAGATCCGAAGCTGTGGCCAGAAGCGGACACACGTTTGCTGGCGTCAGAATTCCCATCAACCTCTGCTCAACGATCTTCCAGAGATCAGGCATTTCAAGCTATAAAATCAACACAATTATTTATGGATATGAAACATTAGCAATAAAATTCAACAAGCATCAGCTCAAAACACTGTCGGGGTGTGCAGCCCTGCTGAATTGATTAACTTCTTAAATTCAAACAAATAATGTTCATATCATACCGTTGAAGCCAATCGGAGGAGTGACACGAGTTGCAGATGTGTTACTCGCTTGTCCAGTCGGCGAACATACACACAACGAAGGAAGACGGGAGCGATGTCCGCAGAAAGACCAGTCCCGCGGAAAACGAGCACATCGATATTTTTGTGAAGAGAGTCACTTTTGGAAAAGAATATTTTGAGGAGCTTTGGAGAGGAGGCTGAGGAAACACGGAAAGAAATGGATTAACGGACGACTGCCAGTGGTTATTCAATCCAAAATGCAATCACAAATTCACACATACCCGCCAGGATCGCCTTGTGGGCAGGAACCGCAGGAAACAACTCTGTCATCGTCTCGCAATCACTGCACCGACAAGCTACGGGCTCCGGGAACAACCCATGAATATCTACAATTGCGGTTCTATCCCAGCTTTTCTGTGTTATTGCATTGACGACCACAACCTTGATGTCGGCCAGGCGGCCCGATTGAAGCAGGCGTTCAAGGTCACTTTTTAGTTCCATTGAGGATAGTAACTCCGAAAAATTTAACCGAGAACCATCATAGTCGTCCACAGAATTAACGCCAGGAGAAATGGCTTCGGGCGAGGCGTAGATCTCCTCTTCGATCCAGAATATCTAAGGAAAAATTATTTAGTTTTGCCTTGTGGACGTGACAGTGTGTGGCTTCAGACGATTAGTTATATTGATGATGCAATCTGAATCTGCAGAATGAAAGATTGGGCAAGAAGTAGGTAGTGAAAAAACTCCCGTAGTAAGTACATAAAATGGAACTTAAAGCATTTGATCCTCTTATTAAGATAGTTAAATGGAAAACACAAAGCCAAAAAACAGATTTGAAAGGGGTTCATTGTGCTTACAACACAGGCTATTAGTCAGCTGTCAAAAGTTCCCCTTAAGAGTAACCCTTACTTGATCTGAAGTTGATCAAAGGTGTATTTTAATGCAATATTCAAATGAAGTTAATCAGATATTAAGATTTTACCCATCCGGGCAGTCAGCAACGCCATAACAGCGACCTACGCATGGGCGAAATGAAAAATGAAAGCAACCAAACGCTGAGCTTAAACGTTGCACGATGTTAGGTTAACACGGGAGGCATCGGGTGAGGAGTTCTAGACGTGCCGTGCTGGAGGTATAGTTTTACTGTTTTAGGAATTGGGGGGAAAACATGACTACTCATTACCTGGCTTAAATTTTGATTAACCCTTCGAAGTCAGTACGTTCCGCCATTGTAAATTGGTGATCATAATGTACCCACATTGCAGGATAACAGTAGCAATGCACAGCTTAACAAAAGTGATGCTTCAACCAGAACAACGTAAAAAAGTTAAATCTGAAAAATACCCATTCAATTTAGTAAGACACCAAAGACGAAAAAAGTGATGGGTGTGGTATATTGGATTAGGAGAGTGTTTGCCATAGAAGAAGCCTAAACGTTCCGCCTCATTAACATTGTAGCCAAGTGACAGAAACCATACTCGATCAGTGGAAGAAGGATAGCTGAGAGCTAAGCTTACCTCCACAAATAGGCTCAAGCGATCACCAGGCCCAATAAGGCGACTGTCGATAGGTTCATTGTCATTGGTCGACGACGTGGTGGAAATGGGTATTAAATTGTGAGATGGGTAACCCTTTTGGGATGAGATCTCGCTATCCGGCTTCTTCAAATGAGGGTAGAGTCGCGATCGCTCGACGAAACGACAAAATCCGAGGCCCATTTTCGGTCCGACTAAATGGTACCGTTCGGTTTCTAAAAACAAGTGCCCAGGAACATTTGAGGGGCATAAACCATAGGGTAATCCACCCTAAAATATCTAGAAAGTACAGATACTTCAGTCTTTTAAGTTATAAATCACGGATAGAGCATCCACAGGTCGTCCATACGCTAATGCTTGCGGTTTGATTGCAATTTATAATTGCAACGCAAGTTTTTTATCCATGAAACACCTAATAAGTGGTTCTGTTGCCAAAATTTATTTGACATGATAAATATTTAGCCACCTAGTCATTGAGCCCTGGCTAAAACAAAGCCCTCAAACACTATTTCGGACGTGCTGACGTGTTCCCAAAAGGAAAAATCGGTCACGGGGGAGTGTTAATGCCTTTACACATTCATTTTCGATGCCCGTGTGTAGTTAAGAATGAGAATAGGGCGAATTCCACCATTCAAATGCATAGTTTGTGGATAACTGACGGCAGCGTCAAAGCAGAGCCTAATATCTGGCAGAATTAGTCATCGAAATTGCTATCCATGTGCCCCATGGGCTACCCCACCAAAACTGTACAGGAAATCTACCGGGGACTTAAGTATATCTAGGCCTATGAAAAAAACATGTGTGGCTGTACGGGGTAAACATAAGCAGACGCCCATTAATTGTAGGTAAGTTAACAGTCTGCTTGGTGGTTGAGGGTAGAACAACACTTAGCATACTACGAAAATATCCACGACACCAATCCATGTGGAATCATTCCACCCGCTTAATGGTCCGAGTTATTAATTAACCGAAACGACGGCCAATTTAAAATGTTAACAAAAATGGTAGCAGATCCGCCATCAATTAGACGAAATTGTGCTGATTGTGTCCAAAATATGCAGTGTTAGGGAAATTTGAGACGCAAAAACGCTTGATTTGGTTAGCTAGGAAAGTTCAACTTCGAAGATTTAAGTTTCTCGGCTGCATGTCACCCAGTTCCTTCCAAACGAAAACGTATGTTATGTCATACCAAAGATAATCGACACTTATTCATAGTTAATGATTGTGGTTTTGTTTGACAACGAGATCTGTAATTAAGAAGTCGAAGGATTGCCCAAAATGGGCATTGCATCTAGCGTCATTTGAAAACCTGCCGTCTATGAATGCCTCTACAGCTAAGGGCAAAATTATCCATCTTCTTCGTCTTCCTCGTCTCCGTCAACTGTGAATTTAACATGATAGAACCAATTTTGTGAGATTGATAACATGCCTGCGTCCCATTTCGTCGAAGAATTAATGAAATTAAAAAAGTCTGATCAGCTCTTTTGGTAATTTACCGTTTTGAGCAAGTTAAATCTCACAGGAGATAGCACTTTTTATTACTTCTATAATGGCATATTAAGAATACCGGAGTGACGTCACTTCTTGCAGACTAACAGAAATTGGTGAGAAAGAATTCAAGAAGCCATGTGGTTATAATTCTCAGGTAAAAAAGATTTCATTTAACGGAAACAATAAAAGGGACAATGAATGTGGAAGGGCCTACGAATGCTGAACGATTGTTTGTTAGAGGTACCTAAATGTTACTGTTATTATAGATTGAATTAACATTACCAACTTGTTCATGGGTGTTATTAACTGTTACAGAACCTGCAAAATATTGTTCCAAACATTTGAAAATTGTGAACAATAGAATAGACAGATAATCTGTGGAAAAGGTGAGAGTCAGATATTTGATGTTGTACGAGTTTCGACAGGGTAACCATGATGATAGTGCCGTAAGTGTCATTAAGCCCATGAAACATCGGTGTCCTAGATATCAGGACTTTGTCTCTACAGTTAATTGAAATCTGGAAGACATATTCATTTGAACAAAGATCATATGTCAGCCGGAATTGAGGCTGGAAAAAGTGAACCATTCTAGAATTTGCCATAAAGCTTGAAAGCATCATGGTTTGCAGTGCAATGGTGCTTGAAATGACTGAAGAAGGTGTAACGAGGGAGAACGTGGGTCTGTTAGGAACACGATTCTGCTTGTTGTCATGTTCATTACGTATTTTACTGTTTTAAGGATTTATTTTTTAAAAAAATGCTGATTGGCTATCCCCACTACGCACACTGAGACCTCATATTGTCCCGAAAAACATACTATTTGAAAAAAAAGCATTCAATTGAATTTTACACGATGAGGTTTCGATACTTAATGAGGGCATAGCCGGTAAACATTATGAAATACTTGATAATCTAAGTATCGTTTAACTTTTAAAGAGCATGATAAACCAAGAAAAACAGTTTCCTCTGAGGTAGTCAAGGATCACCACTCACTGTGTTGAAATACCGCATTCTTAGCTAAACGGGGCACCTTATTCCTGGATAAACTTTTCTAATTTTGAATCAATCATGGTAGCACGATCTTAAAATAGCTGAGGAAAAAGTCGTGATTTGGGGGCACGGAAAAGAAAAGCACGCACTTCTAGAATGTTTCCCATTTCCGAAAGTGAAGCATATCTGGCACATTTTCGTTCACAGAAACACCGAATTTTAATTGATTTTTCATTGGAATCGTTTTGGAGTTAAATTATCAGAAAATGTGTGGCCATGGATGCTGGAAATAGCGAATAAATGTTGTGAGTGGTCGGTAAAATTTGTAGTCAGTCCCTCAATTTATGGAGAATTGAGTGAGCTTACCATTGCTGTAAGCTACCCTACCAAATTCATCAAGGATGCTGCATCGAAAACGGGCAGGGATGAGGGAGGCAGGTGGGATGGTGGCAGTGGATTCTCCGTGACCCTCATTGATCTCGCAATTGGTGATCGACTCAGCGCAGTTGTTGCCATCTGTCTGGATGAATGTTTGGAGGGGGCGAAAGGAGTCATCTTTCGACTCCATCACCAGACACACGGAAACAAAGTCACTGAGGTCGGGGCATTTTCCATGTGGAGCCACGCGCAGGGACCTTTTTGGAACAGTAAAATATTTTATGACAATAATAGACCTAAAAATAAAGCAGGTAATCCCAGACTTGTTGGTGTTAGCACACCAAAACTTCGATTAGAAAACGCCTTTAATTCAACACTCAAATGCGAGGTTCCGGTCCTTAATTAAATGGGGCCATTGATGGTACCGATGTCGACGCAATTCGAAACTTTCGAAACGCGGAAATTCTGGACGTTGAAGACCTTTGACGGAATATCACTTTGACATGTCTCCCATATAATAAGCGTCAGTCTTGTGCCTCTGGATGGGCTCGAAATATTTTTTGAACCATACATGGTTTTAACAAAGCAGTGACGTTCTCGTATGATGAGAAGCCAAAAAGAGTGTTTCAGATGCCGCCACAACTGCGCAGGTTGCGGATACAATGACCATACGTAGTGGCTAGGCCCACTGGAAAGGCCATCACAGCTTGTAAAAAATACAAGGTCACTTCTTTTGTACGATCTCAGACCCACGGCTCACTGCTCCCTCTACCTCTGTTCTCGACTTGGCGTAGAGAAGAGTGGCTTCACTAACAAGATAAGGGGCCGGTTTTTTCCATAGGGTGAGCGAAACTAATCAAATAAAGCTACCAAGTCTGCATCGCATCTGAAAGCACTCCCCTGTGTTCCTGTTGTGAACGGGGGGAAAAAAAGTACCGCAACTGTCACAAACAGCGGAGGCGCAGTCGTTCGAACAATGGGACGCGAGTGCGAGGTTGTCCAGTAGTTGAGTCAAGGTCGAAGTGCACAAAAATGCAAAACACGAACGACTCCCCCCCAACTGGGTGTTTTTAAATCGAAATAAAATGGTGTTTATGGTTTTACCTGCATTCCATTCACTATTTGGTGCGTTGTCAGATCTTAACTTGGCTAAGACAAATCCGGTCTTCTGTGAACTAAAGAGCTCAATACTTGAACTACTTCCCTTACCTCCGTGTATTAAGTTCGCACAAGACTCAAATGTATTTCCCCAATGACATAAATAACAATTCCAGTGGGTGTGCTTGATATTTCCTTGTATTCCACGTAAAATACTTAATTTCACACAACTAGGTGATCAGAGACTTTGCGTCAAGAAGGCTACTTCAGGAGGTCATTTAAAGACCGTATCTATGGCAATGCTGACCATTGTTATTACGAATGCCCACAACTTGACAGCAAGGGTTCTTGCATTGGCGGTTAATCGTAGGTCCGCCGGCATCAAGCCCACAATAACACCTGGGTGCTTTAAGATAAACTGCCACAATATGCTGATGTCGGCAAAACCTTCCTGGAAAGAGACTGTTTGCTGTAAATAAGCACAAGCATTGTTTATGCAGCTGATACGAAACCACGTTTTAATAACTTTCCGTGTAAACTAAAAAAATCAAATGGGCTTACTCAGTAAATCCAAATTACATTTCAAAAATTATTTTTGCTCAAATACAGTATGAATATGGAACCCATTCAATTATGAAACGGGCGATTTTCCACAGGGAAACAGGGTTAATAGATTTTCATTTAAAAAAACTATGTTCCTTAAAGTTTTGAGCCTAGAAGTCCGAACTGCATGCATTGGGAACCAATGGGAAACTTGACCTATAGCGATCGTCCCATATACAAATTCACTGTTCATGAAAAGTACAGGTTGAGCAAATTGCCTCACGTTCATTTAAAATTGGGTAATATTGGTTTGAATAGCATCTGAGGCAAGAACTGCAAGTACTTTAGCAAATTCGTGCTTTTTTTGCAGGATTTTTGCCTAATTGAACAAAACACTCCTTTTTAAAGGAGGACCTTAGGAATTTGATTTCCAATTGAATGACTGGTTTGGTCCGTACTAAATCCACCTAATAAACGTATGTCAAAAGAGCAAGTTTCGAATGACAGCCGATTAACGGATAAATCGAAATTTAATATACGCATGCGGTTTACTTGTTTGCTAGAGATGCGCACGCGGGAATAATTCACACTCCAGAGATGATGGCTGAGTACCAAACTGGCGATCGGCAAGAATGGGTAGGACTTTTTACCCAAGTGCCATCCACAACTTTCGCATCACATTTCCCCTCAAATCACTGACCACCCATGTTTCGAAGTAAACGAAATCAACACGAGCAATGCATTAATTCATGCCAGGGTGCTTTGTACAAACAATAAACCACACAATGCAGAGAAAATTTGTATTACCTAACAAAGCACGGAAGCAAAGGCTGCAGGGATTACTCTTTTGAGGCTGTGTGGCCATTGTGCACTTGTTTCGGATGATAACTCATGTTTTAGAGGGCAATGGCTCCGTAGCCGATCTCAACCCTTTTGGAATATACACAGATCTGGAATTGGACATGCTCGAAAAATATCCGATTGTGCTCATCTTTCGACGCCGCGAATTTAGTAAGCCTTCAGAGACGAAATTAAATAGGAAAGCATTTCAAATCCCCGAAGGCGCTTCTGTTGACAAACTGACCAAGTGGCACTGAATTATCGAAAGGCGGTTCTGTCTGTTGTTTAATTGAATGTACACTTTTAGTGCTTGGGCGACCACACAAGGTCGTTATTTTAGGGACTATGCACTCACGCAAACACAAACCCACAAGTCCCGTTTCCATACAGAATGCTCAGTTAACCTGGAATTTTTGCTTTCACTTAGTGACCTGACGATTTTAGGCCCCAAATGAAAACGCCTGCGCTTTCGCTCCTGGTACTATACGCTTAACCAAACGTCAGCTGCGCTGATCCCAAGCCGATTACCACAAACACTCCACTTTTGTGTCCTTTTGCATAAAGTTGTGCATTTTACTTCACCCCTCCTAACCTTCAACGATTTTTTATCTGAGGTCACCTGGGGGGCCAGCTGGCCGATTCGTGGAACTCTTGTTTCAATTGAACAACATTCGGTAAGCATATTTCGTGCAACTCCTAAAGAAAGAGTTCTGGAATAAGGGGGAACCTTTGCGTATTTGAGAGGCAGCTGTAGAAAACTACGACGGCAGCAGTAAATGGGTGGATAAAGCGCCTGTTGTAGTGGAAGTGCCCAAAGCACCACCAAG
This sequence comes from Mesocestoides corti, assembly GCA_900604375.1. Lineage (NCBI taxonomy): Eukaryota > Metazoa > Platyhelminthes > Cestoda > Cyclophyllidea > Mesocestoididae > Mesocestoides > Mesocestoides corti. The sequence continues at coordinate 19,679 of UXSR01005343.1, read as the reverse complement.
CAGACAGGACATGCGCGGCCATGGAAAGCATGGGTGTGAGGTGACTGCGTCAAACATGTTGGGAGGAGACGAAGGAATCAAATAGCTCTCAAAAAACGATAACAAAGATATTAAGGTGAAAGCGAATCTGCACTTTCCATAAAGCAATAAAAAGCAAATCGGCAGTTATAGAGTTTATGTGGTGGGACACTACAAACAAAAAGTAGCCAGGATTGAGAACCTTTGGGTGTACTGGATTAAGTTTTGGTGTGCATTTTCAAAGACAGTTTGCTAGGGAGTAGATACAAAGTTCGAAGTTAGTTGAAGTGGAACAAAGCATTCTCGTGACAAACTGCCACAACGTACTGACACCTAATTTCAGTCTCTACACCTTGGCCTGAGCGAGCGGCTTTGCTGTTGGGTCGTGCTTCGAGAGTTTAAAATCGGAAAAAACCAGCAACAGCTAGTCATTGGTTTGCGTGGTTACACGTAAAGGAAAGGAATCCCAACTATCATGACAACACACCGTGATAATTAGTAAAACGTTTTGCAAGTAAAACAAGCCCTCCACCCTTTGCGTCCCGTAAATGCACGAATCAAGGTGTACCTATGGCGACACAGGCAACAGTCACCAAGATGCAAGTGAAGACACACTCTTTGAATGGGCAGAAGTCTTGGTGACTTAGGCAAGGACTCACGCCGCTGCTTCGAACATAACGACGACTTAAATTAATGCCAGTGAAATCAATATAGGTTATGACTCCACCAGCTCCGAAGCATCTGTCTGTCGGAAATGTCTTCTGTACTTAAAAAAATGATCATTCGCAAACGCACGCTCCCCATTTCACTGCGTCAAAGTTGTGACCGACTCAGCCATTGCTGAAGCCACACGCCGATCCTTTACACCCAAACGTGATGGTTAATACAGCTAACTAATAACCTATTTGAAGCATTCCGGGCGTCTGAAAAGGGGCGGTAAACTATTGATCCCAGTTACACTTCAAACGTTTTGCTAAAATACTGCATTGTGAAATTTGTCATGTTATTTCCGCATTACCCTTTGACTGACTATACTGGTTTCGGGGGAACACTCTTCAAAGCCCCCAATAGCAGTAAGGGAATGCATTTGTTGCATACGCTTACTGTTTATTCAACTTAATATCGTGGTATTTAATGTTTAGGACAACCGCATAGTGAATTCGCTGTACCAGAGTGTTATTGCTTTTCGTCAATTCCAGTGTATACATCCACTATTGCTTATGTGTTATGTACAGCCAGTGAAGCCTTTCCCACTTCTGCAGCAAGACATTACTGTTTCATATTAGCAAATCCAAGATATAGCTTTGGAAATTCCATCCAAATTCACAGAATGAAACCAACATCAAACTATGCCTTAATTTGCACCACATAACTTGTCCTTTCAAATGAATTTCAATTTCGACAAAACCCAATTATTAGGCTTCTCAATGAATTTTGGTCATTTAAGCGATCTTGAAATGTTCAGTGAAACGCATTTACCTTATATGCAACCTCCCACACAATCACTTGACGATACGGTTCAATTCTGGCTCTGATCAACTTCCACTGTACAATCAATTCTGACGGTGCAGTCCATTGATAACATTCACCTCACACAGCCCTTTGTAAACTTCCACACCTTTCTTGTCTTTGCATGAAAAACAACTCGTGTCAAACTGCTTGTTCTTACACCCCGGGATGAGATTAACCAAAACCAGAAAGTCAAAAACGAAATTATGTTCTCAACGTGATCGAAAGAGAAACATTATACGAGTTTTACTCTTCAATTAAAACCCTCATGTTCCACCAAAATAACAATTCCGCCGAATTTTCAGTGCCCGCTGGCGATTTTCGTGCATTGATCGTATTCTTATGGAGACACCATCAGATATGACAATTTATGGCAGATCGGGATTCGCGATGAACCCCACTTCGCTGAGGCCTGTAACATGCTGCCTTTAACAGTGAGTGAGACAGCCTTCTAAGGCCAAATTTCCCAAATATGAGCTAAAAAACAGGTCCATGTCCTGTACTTCGGCTGCCAAGCTTGCAAAAAACTGTAGGTCCTGATTTCGTGTTATTACAGCGCTTAAAGCCAAAGTAGATCATTGTGTTCTTGAAGACTTGAAACCTCAGTTTAACTTGATCAAAGGCATTATACGGACCCCTTAAGACAAAAAGGGGAAACCATCAGTCCTGAAATGAGAAATAACTTCGGCTGGTTTTACCTGTATTGTTCGCTTAATGCCGAGGTTCTTGGTCGGATTATTCAATTATTCAAAATCGTTCAATGCGTGTAATGAACGAAAACATTTCAGACCTTTGTGTTTTGACACATCACTCCATCTGATATGACAAAAGAAAGATCTGCATCAGGCGCGAACTAGAAATAACCAGGATCTAGTTTCTGCGTTTTACATGGGTCTTATAATTGATCACATTTTTCCTACCAATAAACTCCACTGTGAGGCAACTAAAAAGATTTATTTAAATGAATCTCAATAACTTGCACATTTCGGTTCATATTTAAGGAATTCCACAGACCCAAAATACCCAAAGTAACCCAAATTTGCCTGTTCATTAAATCAGTAAGGTGGTATTCATGAGTGCAAACAAAAGAAGATAACCAGTGCCTCATTTAATTTAGCATTTACCAAAGTGGTAATGAGATTTGTCAGAGTAAGCAACACGAAGTATGACTTGACCGGTTAATCACTCCTCTGCAATTTCTGAACGATATGGTGATGGAAGGCACGAAATGCCGGCGATTGCCCACTTAACGGTCATTTGTTGTAAGAACCCCAAAAGACTTTGAAGTGATGTCAAACCCTAGGTGTGTATAACGAGACGTCAGGAAAGTACGAGGAGACTTCATGTATATCCATGTTTAAGCAAAGGAGCCTTTTTATATCCCTCGACATGACTCACAGCCTGTAGTTACCAGGAAAACCGTAAGGAATCGAGAAAACAAAATATAATTCAGGGCCTTCAAGGACATGTGCTTGTTAGTTCCAGTGGCTTATTTTAGATCTTAGTTCAGTCGTAAACTAATGATACCACACGTTGGAAAATTCTAAGGGGTTCGGTAGAAAATGAAGGAGTAGCTTGAACAAACTAAATCAAGAACCTGTTCTTGACAATTTCCCAATCCAAAATACAATTGAAATATGTTCGGTCCATAGTATTCAGAAAGCGGTGAGATTCACGTGCAAATAAGAAAGTATGGCCTATCGCTTGGACTTACCGATTTGCTTATTACCTTGTCGCATAACTTAGCACCTGTTTCGACTTGAGGTGTAATGGCCCCGGAAGGCATTTGTGAGAAAGTGGCGCATCAAAATTACCATCAAGCAAACGCGACGCGAAATGGGATAACTGAATCACCTTGAACTTCTGGAAGTCATGAAGCAGATGCAAAGGAAGTAAAGGGAAAATAGCAAAACCTGAAGACACACTAATGGTCCGCTTATTCTAACCAAAAGCCCAATCTGCCCATCGAGTAGGCCAACGTTGAAAAAGAACAAGGTATTTGTTTCGACTTCGTTTAATCGGAAAGTCTTAATTTAAAGAGCCCCTGCCAACTAAAGTATTTAATTCTTTTTCTTAATTAATATTAATGCAAATTACAAATCATGGTATCACTTTGCAGATTTTAAAACATTTCTTTTATTTTTCAAGTTCATCATTTGCGATTAGTCAAAGCATACAAGGCCGCGATTACAATAATTGCCCAATCAGCGATCAAACAAATGATTCCTTTAGTTTCTAATGTTTAAAACACTTGACTGTTATTTAGCAAATATTTTATTTCGGCTTTATTTTAAACCTTAAGGCTTGATTTGAAGATACGAATCTGGACTCCACTTCGATGTACTCTTTTACACAAACCCGCACCTTCTACCCAAAAATATTGTCATGTTACGCTAATATGTTAAGATTTTTAACCGACCTAAAACTACTTTCGTGCGTGCGCAGTACTTGTCGAACACTTTACCTTTTTAATCTTTTGAACTTCGAATTTTCAGTTACATGTACCATGATACACAAAAATAATTTTATCAAACAGAATCTGATGATGTTGAGGTAATTTTACTAGAAACTGAAATTGGGAAATAAATACACACATGCACACATTTGCTCTAGCAAACAACGTCCACAAGGAACTAATTCAAAGAGACTGCCCCTATTGTAAATCGGCCGTCGCACTTAAACAAGCGCTTTAAAAGTGAAATGGAAATGTAGAGGTATTCTCTCAGTTAATCATATTATTCCCAAAAAAACGTCCAAACACCTTAAATTTCATCAAACTCAAACTGCAATTGGGAAGGAGCCCTGAAGGTTCCCGCATGCGACGTCAAAACAACTCCATCAGTCGACTTAAATTATTTAGATAAACTTTAAAACTAGAGTGATAGTTTGTTCAATGCAGTCGCGTCACCCGTAGCTGATCTGTTTAAAAACAACAGACAACTTATCAACCAGTCACATTAGTTAACTTCGTTGCAAAACAGTAATCAATAATCCATCATTTCCAATTTTTTTACAACAGCAAAACTTGTGTACAGATCATAAGAATTCGCACAAAAAAGGCTCTAGTCAGAATGCACTGTAAATGACCGATTAGAAATTACCAGGGTTAATTAAAGAACCCGACCACACTTGAGGGATATCCAATCATTTTGGTCTAAATCAATATCGGTCCACTTAATTTATGCCGATCAAACTTGGTAGTTTAGAATATACTTGTTATTGGGAAGGCAATCTATTTTTCATGGCTATCGATAGAGATAGGTGAATCATTATGCAAAATAAGACAAACTTCCAAATAAAATGGAACATTTCATCAAATAGTTGCCTCTTACCAAACATAATCGTTGTTCGAGCTGGCTGCAAAACTTCGAGAGACAATGGTTTCACCCGGAGCAGTGGCAGATAGGCTAAAGTTGTCAAGCGTCCAGGTGAATTCGATTTTCTTCGGGCAAATCTGGTTTGAAAGAGAAGTCGCCTTAAAACGACTTACTTTTAAATGCCCCAATGTCCACTAGTTTTAACAGTCAGTCACCTGGGCCACATGACTAGGCGCAATGTCGCTGATGGACTGCAACCTCATCTACTAATCTCAACTACCCCACATAGTAACACGTTTATTGTCCAATGATAATGAAATTTACCTTTTTGTAATACATTTACTCTCAAAGACATATCTTTTTAAGTGCCAGCTGGTGTAACATGCTGGACGTTATTCGTGGACCTTTGAACATTAGTTTACGTATTCCTGATCGGACAACAAGTGCCAGAAAAAGTATCACGTCTGGTGATATAAGAAGTAACATTGGATGTGATGGGCCAGCAAAATGTTGCACTAGGTGACAGATGCCTCCAAACGAGGTCACTAAAGGTACCAATATCAATTAGTAGAGAAGCTAGTCAGACACTTAGCTACTTTCTAGCATTTTGCATAACGGAGCTCACAAAAAATATAGAATCAGAAATTTGAGTTGTCTATTTATTCGGCCATCCAGAGGACAGTTCAATTCACAATGTGCACCATGGTAATTTAGTCTGACTTTCGATAATTATTTGGTGGCATTAAATTAGCACTATTTTCTTGGAATAAACTGTAGCTCAGATCTCTGATTGAATCTGAGATCAGATTGAAGACACAACTAGATAATTGACTAATTTTGTTCTAATATGCAATAAAAAATGTTGGTATCTTCAGTAAACTAGACTTTAAAATGATAAACGTCATTTTATGATAAACGAAGACCAAAACAATACAATAAAATAACGTAATCGATAACTTAAAGTACAAATCAAACAATTGGAATAACAAAATTTACTCTGGAAGGGCATTATTAAATAAGGTAAATTTTAGATTCAGGTCCAACCTAGGTTTTTGTTCAAGAGTCCAAGTAGATTTCGCAACAAAATTTAGAAACGTGGGTGGGAAAAATTCCAAAATATAAAAAGCTTCCATACATATGCTAATCAGATCTTGATCAATATTAAAAAGTGACTGCACATCCAGTTCCTTAAAACAGCGCTATAAAACAATGCACATGAGAGATAATACCTATATTTTTACACGAGAACCATCAATTGTGTATAACGGGTCAATTATAAATGGCACAACCGGATTAATTAAAATATGATCATTTTAACAGATTTTATAGACATATCTATATCATCGGAAAATTGTATATTAAAATTCACATACAGGCAGGAGTTCTTAAGAAAAGGGACACAGACGAACCTTTGTACAACATGACAGCTCACAATTCGTCGAATCGGGTAACGATGGCACTGGAATATACTGCATTTTAACGTTCTCATCTGTTATTAGCAAATCGTTATCCACCCGTCTTGACTTAGATGAATTTGGAGGTACGCATACATTATCTTTTTGATTAATGGTCTCTTCTGAAAATCCAGAAATTCTGGTAGTCGAGTATTTCCTCTTCGTACTCAGAGCCAGCGGATTGCGTTCTTTAATTGCATACGACTTTCTAGCGCTATTTATAGTATAAATGTATATATGTTTTTCAGAAAACGATAGGAGGTTTTCAAGGGTGACATTCTGACACATTACAACAAGTTCTCAGGTAAACCGAATCGTTGTTACGACCTTAAGTACACAATTGCTAACAATTCAGATATTAAAACAAAGAAAATGGTACAAACATTTCTACAAACCCGTGTGTATTGTATGTCTGTTGTGCAAAGTTATTATAAAAGTCTTATAAAAATCAGTAAATTTGTAAAATGATGAAAAGTGCATTATTTTTAAAGCCTTGCCATTTCATGAATTTTTAAACCTATTGATTTAGGATACGTAGCAAAAAACAAAAAAAGTATTTTAAAGACATTGTTCAACTTTTAAGAGGGATACAAACAGGACCTAAGTACCTAATCTGCAAGGTCATAAGCATGGAAACCTAAGTAACACTGTTTCTAGACTGCGAATGTACAACGTTGGTGATTATGGTTGGTTAAGTCACGCAAACCACGAGTTATGATTCCGTGTTAAGCTATTTAATAAAGGTACAAGTACGGATTTAAACAGCATTAAATGATTATAATGTTGCCAACAATTTTAAAGTGAATAAATTAATTCATTTCATGTCAAGTGCTCATTTGATTGTTCGCCGTAAATTTACCCCATTTAGAGAACATGTTGAGAATTTCTTGTTACCCCTTCTTCGATAACCATTAAAGTGTGGAGACAATTTTACTGAATTTGCGCCACCCTTGGCTCCTTCTTCATAGCTTCGATAAATGTCCATTATTTGCTGTGGTTGTTTATGCGACTACATTCGTCTTCAACCTTTTTTTACTGCGTGCATGTCCTGGACAATTTTAACTGCTAAGGTACGTGAGATAATTAAAGATTTAGAATCACACTAAGCAAAACGAACTACACTAAAAATGCTAAACCCTCAATCTGACATCCCCCCATTGATTGGGTTCAACAACGATGTGTACTCAGTAGTTTGAAATTTTAAAAAAAATGCCTTTAATTAATATGAGAAGTTATTCAAGTTTTGCAACCATTGAATTCATTTTTATTAAATATCTCTAAATTGTGTTCCTGGAAGAATCTTTAATGTTTTTGGATTTTTTTCAATTGAGACAATGATGTACTGAAATTGAACAGTTAACCTTGTGCGTCTAACTTCGTAAAACATGGGTTCATACTTTTTGGTTAAGTAATCGCTTACTTTTTCTTTCCTAAAATAAGAGTTATCTCTATCCATAGTCGTATGGATAATTAACATAAATTTGGACCACCATCATTTAGTAGAATTCAATCAGTTATTTTTGATTTGGTTGTCATTAAAAGCGTAGTTGATGGTTAAATGACTTAAAATAATAGCAGAATTTTGAAATATGTTTTTGTGAGCAGAACTAAGACAGTAGTTTTTAAGTAAAGCACTTCGCCAGGCAAAGAACACAATTGCTCGCCTAGTTTTTGGACTGTTACATGTCAACTACATTGAAACTACATTCACGGTACTTTGATAATTAAATTGAAAAGCAAAAGATGTTATAAAACTTCCTATTTGCTAGGTATTACGATCCCATTATGGTATCAACGAACGTTGGACTCCATTTATAAATGTGCACATTTATGTCTTCATTGTCAGTGCAATGTTTGATAGAAACTGTCTTCGAAATTAAGGACAAATGATGCTGCATATAGCCTTTTCTATTAATTCGTGGATTTTTTTCAAGCATCCGAAAATTAATATGAGGAAATGAAAGGTAAATGCGTCACCAAATTGACTTATGTGTTCAGACCTTTCTTTTTGAGGTTCCTCGAGTTGTGGGTAAACGGAAAGCATGAAGAAAACTATTTTTGGAACTGATATGCAAAATACTTGGTGGAAAATAAAGATTACCACGAAATGAGCTGTGATTTTTTAGCGAATACGTAGAATATGTCAACAAACGAAACTAGAAAACTGCAGCACTATATGTAAATAACAACAGCTTAAAAGCTGCCTAGTAGACATTCAGGAATCGTAAAACAAATACAATCCGTAACGATAAATGCTTTTTGCAAGTTGTCCTAAACAATACTTATTACGACAAAATGCAGTGTTAACATCAAAGGTTAAACAAGAAATAGGGACACGTACTGCTAGTGGAGGAATTGGATCGTGTTCCAACGAGACCAGAATTGGAAACCGAAGGTTAAAACAGTGCTAACAGATGAACGTTACAGCATACTTGAATATTTTAAAGACCAGCAGATAAACAAACTGAGGATTTGAAATAATCTCCTTGCTAATTGGTGCCACCAGACATGTCGATGCCATATTTTAGTTGACCTAAGTCTAGCTATTAATCAGTTTAATTTAATATGGCCTGGCAATGTCTGTAGACTTTACGTATTTTACCAATAAGCTTGTCTGGTTTAATCTAAAACAGCTTGGGTAGAAGAATATGTTCTACATGGTGAGTAGGTATGCGTTCCATAAAGGGTAGGCATTAATTATAGCGGCGCACATAACACAAACGAAGTTGAAGCTCTTTCGGTAAACTAAAGCTTTCTTATGCTGCTTTTAAGTCAGCAGTACTGCCTTTCGGAAGCCAGCGCGTGCTGGCTCAGTTGATGTTTAATTGTGCCTCCCAATAACCGCTTTTGTTTAAGCATCCGGATGGCAATTAGTGAACTTAAGCAGCATTCATTACCCTCTCCAGGATCATTTTTGATTCATTCACCTTTTAAATGCATCCAGACCTAAACGAGAACTAAAATGGCCCAGGCTGTGGAACGAAAGTACAGTGATGTCCGCATCGGCCTCTCATTTTCGAACCCTTATCACCGTTTTTCTGCCCACTAGCCCATCTTGAAAATAAGCCATGCCTGATCCAAAAATCCTGCCCGAAATGAAAACCTATCCCAAAATGTCTTTTTTCCTTGATACATCCATTTGAAATGAGCATTTTATTGGTGTACTGAAGTACTGGCTTACATTAGAAATTTTATTTGTGTACACACGTGAGAAGTGCAGATTGCTTAACGCAGACCCGATGTTGTCAGTTTCTATGAATTGGAAAAGTACTTTCGTTTGTGTCACTATTTTCCACATCACAAAATCCATCCAAATTCAGATTTGGAAATCTGGCCAGACATCAACAAATACAAATTCACTGGCATGTTCTCAAAAATTTGCACCAAGGACACTATGAACATGGTTTTTGTGGGACTAATTTTCAAACTCAACGTTTCTAATTTGCCACATAGAGTAAAATATTATGCATTCATATCCCTATTACTTTCTGCTTTTTGATTACCTAACTCTTTGTATTGACTTAAAATATGGACCTTTCATCTGACAGGCCAAACGTCCTCGAGATAAGAACTATCGTCTAACACGATGCAGCGCAAAGATTCTTAGGTATTTTTTGCAAAATATTTTCCCTTTACGACTCCTTCATGAGATTGCGCTAGTTGTGTTTGCGGGGTCAAATACGTCGGGCATTTAGTGCGGCAACATGAAAAGACCAGGCTTCGTTGTGCACCTGGCAGGTTAAATTTAGCAACATGGGGAACGGGGGCCTGCGGATGATTTCCTTCTACACTGCGATGGTTCGAACTACTGTTTACATGGCCCATTGGCAATTCAAGCCCGCCTTTACTCAGCCACATTTTGGGCCTAGTGAAAAAAAGTAATGCGTCGGCGTGACGTTGCTGTGCCTGTGGACAACGTTACAACTCAAAAGTGCAAAGTGAGTGATTGAAGAGTACTGAGAATTCAGTGTCAACTTTTATTTTTGAAAGTGCTCGAACAAATCGTCTCCATTCGAGTGAGGCCCAGATGAGCTGTGTGGGATACGCTTCCTCAGAACTACTGTGTCATTAATTATGGACTTCTCTGTAAGTTTCTCTGTTTCGGTATATTTTGGGAGGAAAACCTTCCTTGAATGATTCCGACGAAAGCGTTCGCATGGTTCCGAATTCAATGAAGTTTTCCTACTAAAAAAAGAGAAGTTTGAGGGCCTAATTAGTTTAGATATTTGTATTCGTAAATAAAAGAGGCTTTAACGAAGCCATTTTGACAGCTTTTAGGTCAGTTACTTGGTCGAGTTGCTGTCACAGACTAACATATGGACTTAAATCCTAATTTGGCTCTGCTTGGAAACTTGGCAACAAAATGACAATTTGTTGAGTTGGATTAGAATTGTATGTTGGCGTGTAACCTCTCAAGAAGTGCGTCATTTTAAGTGGAGAAGGGCTTCATTTCTAGACATTTTTAAGCTGGAAAGCTATCCGGGTGGATGAACTTGTAGATAAGAAACAAAAGTTTTGGCTGGCTCTTTAAAAAAAGATTGTTTAGGGCTTGAAAAGCCACGCCTAGTTTAATGGCATCACCGTATGGTCTATTCTCACCTTCTTTCGAACCCCTCACACATTCTCCGGCATTTAACTGCTGCAATGGATGCGGAATCTTGGAACTTTCCTCGCCCATCGAGGACGGAGAGACTGAGCAGCGTTTTCCACACCGTGAGAGCGTAACCAGCCTTGCTTGTCATTGGGTTTTCACGAAAATCGACAACTTCCAGGCGGTGTATTTGCCTAAGTTCATCAAGTGATTCCTTTAAAAAAACAATACCGACATAAAAGCAACTAAATTTCGCACTCTTGGAGATTCTTTGCAGATAAGATTAATTGTTTGTAGCACCGTTTACTACACTGGGGTTTTCGGTATTGCAAAAAATTAAAGGAGTAAGGATGTGAGTTTACAACTTATATGGAGACAGTAAAATGTTTTATAAGAATTTGCAGCTATACGGATTGTTCAAGACTGGTCAATTGGGACAGACGATTCAATGGTTAAATCAGTGTACTATGGATCTAGGGACAGGGTTTTGACTAATGTCATATTTTAAACAACAGAGCGAATTTTCACGCTCGAGTTTTTCTTGCTGGTTTTCTTACTGATCAAATCTAGGCACTTGAGTCATCCGCAAATTCAATTGTACAGGTCCAATTCCGAAAGTTTTTTATCCCCAATGTTACGAATTCACCATTCCAATGGTAATTCGGTGAGGCATCGTTTACGTTAAGGCCAATTTATAATTACTTTAACATTCTCGATATTATTTCTCGTAGCTGTGAGCACCCTCAAGCAGTGCAGAGACCTCAACTCCCCTTGGATCGACGTCAAGTAATTTCCATCAATTTTTAATTCAGTGATACAGCTGCACCGTAGAAGGCCTCCATTGAGGCTTTTTAGTTTGTTTTCGCGGAGCCAAAGTGTTCGCAGACAAGGGAGAGCTCCCAACACCCCAGGGGGCAAATAGCGCAAACCGGCATGGTCGAGGTGCAGGTCTAACAACTGGTAGAGGGGACCGCTGCTCAGTGGGTGGGCAAGCCGCCATTTGCGGTGCCAGGAGTCTATCTGATGGGCGATTGTTCGTCTGGCTGCATGGCTGTGTTCAACGTCGTCTTCTTTCATTTGTGAATGCGTATCCACATGTTTGTTTGTCCTCGTGTCACCAAGGGCAACGAAATGCGTGATGTGGGGCCTTTGTTTTGTTCAAACAAAATTATGACGAAGAGGTCGTGGAGGTGCGTGTGGTAAGATTTTCAGTGTCTCTACCATGGTTGATGTTGCGGCTCCTGCGAACCAAAATGTAACCAACTTAACGAGCCCTACGTCCATAAACACGTGGCCGGAAATGCAAACAAGAAAACCACCAAGTGAATTAACACAATGGTAAATTGAAGCCTACTAATATACAAGCTTTGTGGCTTTAATAAAACAGAAATAAAGACCAAAAAGGCCATAATTGGTTTTCCTAAATGACACTGAAATATCAAACTTGTAAATATATGAGTTAAAACTCGAGCTTTATAAGTCTAGTTCACAGGTCAATCACAAGACCGTTTTTAGTAAACTCAAGCAATGTTGGTGGTGAAGATGGTTTTTCTGGTAAGCAGCTTTCTAATTTTTTACTCTTTTCTGCTGCCCAACCAGGTCTTAATTTGTTCCGCAAGCAACTTCTACTCTGTGCTTTTGTGAGCTGCGCATTAGCGAAAATGTGAGGAAACCCTGTGGCTTTCAGGACGCCTTTGGTATTTACTGATGCAGACAACGTTTTCAACAGTAACCGACGTAGAAGGCACTCCCACTTGTGGTGGACGCAGCGGAGCCCTGCAAAACCTGCCCCAACCAGCCAGCCAATAAGTCAAACAAACACTCGAACAACTGCCCAAGCGCTGTTCGTGTTACCGACACCCACAAGAGCCCCTAATTAGACTTCTAGCTAGTATCCAAAGCGACAACTGCTATGGTGTCACCTCTTTGTCAGCCCGTTTTCGTTAATCATAGTTTCCAACAAATGTAGTTTATAGAACTGCCACGAAACTGTGCCACCATAACCTGCACTGACGCAGCCAACTGCTTCCTCTGTCCCCCAGGAATACTACATAACCCCCAGGACAGCATCGGCAGGCATCGAGTCCGACTACAACACCGGTGTGGGCTTTACCGCAAACAAATGATTGAAACCAGTCACACTGCAGAAACTCAGGAGTACAGGCCTTATCAGGACAAGTGTAAATAATTCAACTATATGTGGCTTTTGGTTGATATTCTATTTCCGAATTCCCGTACCATCCAAGGACTCCACCCTGTGAACGATAAGCCTATTGGGCATCAGATTATGGCTAGTGTGGAATATGCTTTCTCGGAACACAGACTACCGAGAGCATTATGACGAATGCAGGCGCATAATCCTCAAAGAATTGAAGACATTCGAATACATGACTTCCATAAAAAAATTATTCAAAAGCTATCAAAACAGTTTAAATCTTGTCCAACGCAATGCAGAAGGCAACTTCATTCCAAGTCGGTTTAAATTGGTCACAAAAAAGCTGGGCAGTGGCGCGGCGAAATGACGTGCCTGCCGGGGGCTTTCGCGGTTGATGAAGCTAAAGAACCCAGGAGGTGGGTCGCTGGTTGAGGGGCTTTTCAAAGTGTCCGGTGCTCCCGTAAGGCCGAATTGTATTCTGTGGGCGTGAAGATGGAGCCCAATGTAGCGCGCCTTCGACTGGCGAATCTCGAGGGCTGCGAGGGTGCGCTTAGGGAGTCGCTGGGGTGCCAAATGACCGAAATGGGAGTACTTGTGATCCCCCAGAATCGGAGTCCCCAGTGCTGTGCTCAGGTGGACGCGCACTTGGTGCTTCACGCCTGGTGATCAGAGTAAAAAACAAACGAAAATAAGAGCATTGAGTTATAGCACGACGCATAATTGGATGTCCCTCCCCAGCCTACTGGGTAATCCAAAAAGAACGCAACCTACGTGGCAGTGGGTATGCACAAATAAGGTTTGAAGCCCTAACTGAAATGCCGTGGCCTGCGGTACAATGAAAATCTACAGCGACCTAACCAAAATGCGAACCCGAATCGACCAAATGAAAGCTGTGGCAACAACCTCCCTGCTCTCCGATGGACTCCGTTCAAGGACAACCTGGGGCACACACAATACTTGAGATTTCAGGCAAAGTTGTGGACCTCTTCCTCAAAATCCTACGAAAGACTAGTTATGAAGCAAATGTTTGCAAAATGCGTGCATTCATTTGTACGAGTAACAAGAGCTCAAATGTAAACCCACCCGTTGTCGCACAGCACTCCACCAGAGCAGTGTCGTTTCTCCTACCAAGAACAGAGTAGTGTGTTAGAGCGTTGGTTTTCTCCTGCGAAACTTTCGGTTCTTCTGTATCCTCTAAAACTTCCCTCTCTCGTGTTGAGTTTGAGCGGTGGTGTTTAGCGAACATCTAGGGAAATTAATGCGATTAAGCTGTTTTCGTATCGACGTGGAAGTTAAATGGAGACTCACCCGATAAATGCCACGAACACGCCTTTCATACAATGGCAGATAAATTGTTCCTTCCCTTTCCTTGGGAATACCAGAGGTGATGCACAGATAAGACTTTCTGATCCAACGATTAGCGAAAGCCTCTGTCAATTTTAGGTGAGTATCTCGGTTTCTACGGAAACAGCAAATTTGAGTAATCAGCTGTTTGTGAAATAATCCGAAAGGAAGTAGCTTGCGCACCTTGAGATGAGAAGAATGCCCGTAGCCTCCTTATCAAGCCGGTGGCTTAGTTGAAGAGTCCCTGTCTCGTCAGCGAAATCCCGACGAAGTTTAAATGCTAATCTCGGAAGGAGACTGTCCACGCTGAAACTCTGTCCGGCGCCGCCTATAAAAATAGAGAATACGATTAACCACCAGAAAACGACATAGAAAACCCCCTCTAGAATGTCTTGGCAACAAAAGGCCACGTTCCTACCAGCGCAATGAGCAGACCAAGGTGGAATTCCAAACAGACATCACTAAAGACAAAGATTTTGACTAACTATGTTTCAAGAAAAGGACTTGTCTAAAAAAATTACAACCAGTTCCACCTGAGAAAAGAAAACACAGTACTCAGGGCATGTTGTCTGTTGCCACGCAAGGAAATAAATTTGGTAACAAGTCTGAAAAACACAATAGGAGTCAGGGAGTTGAAATGTAAACGGCGATCAATTTAGAATTAACTGTAGCGACGTGCAAGAGAGAGTTGCACTTAACTCAGCACAAATAAACCCCCCCCCCTCTAAGGCGCTTTGGGCACGACACAATTACAATTTTCAACAAAAGAGGTAAACTTCGTTAAGAAACAGTAAAGACCACAGGAAATCGAAATACCGGACTCAAACACAAAGTATGGTGGGGAGGAATCGTGGCGAGAGACGGCGAAATGCAATCTTACGTAGGAAGTGAGGAACGATTTCTTGAAATTTTGGCGTACCAACTTTTAAGAATTTGCTACACGACCGACAGCCTTACATGGGCCGTTGCAGGGTGGCTGGAGAGGCCCATAGATACGGACATAAACAGCTGTGGGTGTACGAAGATTGAAGTAAAGTTGATTTTGGTAGGGTTAACAATGTGGTAATGGGTGGCAGGATATCCGGTATGACACGGAGTTCAACAACTTCAAAAAGCAGACACAAAGTCGCTATGTAAACAAATCTTGCTAAGTAGGCTTGACCTTCTCTTTCACTGTGCTGTAGGCAGCCAAGGTAATTCGTCTCCTCAGCCAGTGTACAAGGTTCTCGCAATTACAAGGGCCTCTAACCGCCTAGGCAGCAGACGTATATCGATCGATAGGGTCAGATATGACGCGCATGGCGAAACCAAATAGCGACGCTCAAGATTCAACAAACGCCAGCGCAACTGTTTCGGTCACACAATAATCAAAGGGTACAATTATCGACCGATGGACTAGAGAATCGTGATTGAGCTGAATGATCACGTAGGGGTCACTAGTTGTAAGTGCCACTTTTTGAGACCCGAAGCACTTCGCAAATCCCCCGGGAAGGGTTAGAAGACCAGTGGCGACGGAGACAAGATCGCTTACTGGCTGGCTCAGCCTATTTCCGCTGCTGTGACCGTGTGTATACAAAGTCACGTATGTAAAAGCGAATGCTCGAGATGGTGGAAAATGCCCAACGGCGACCGCGTGCACGTTAACGAGAAACGCGTTCGGGAGCGAAATAGTGTCCAGCAATACACTTTACCCTATTGACACTGACAAGTTCAAGTTACAGGCGGATGCCTTTACGAAAGTACAAATGTCCGAACGAATAGTAAAGTGCTAGGGTGTGGAAATTAAGGAAACGCAGTAGTTTGCACAAAAATATGTTGTGCTACATCGAAAATAATTGGAGTTTGCGAGACGAAGATGACAATGACTCAACAGCGCTCGAAGAACGTCGGTTTTTTGGACGAGCCTTGCTACTCCCGTTGTGGAGAATATTTGCGTCATGCGATATTAGATTTTTATGGATCAAACCAGACAGCAGTTTCTTAATAACTGAACACCGTCCTCAAAAGCGCTACACTGCGATTTTGAGAACGTGATTAACGACAAGAAGAACTAGTAAAAAAAGAAGCAGAGATGATAATGTGTGGCCAGGGAACTCGGTACTTCACATCTGCATGGTAAATCAAAGGCGTGGCCCCTAATGGTATCACTAACGCACACAAGCAGTGGCAATGTGCACTTGATAGTTATGTCAAAAATACGGTACGTTTACAGCAAAAAAGAACAATTTTTAAGCGAGGAATGAGCAAGAGTAACATCTAGTGGCGCTCTGTTCTTACCTTGACAAGAAATTCCAGGCGGCTTGTTTAGAACTAGAAGATTGTCTGAAAGATATGAGACAAAAAAACACTTATTGTACATTAATTAAAAATCTCCAAATACATTGAAGTGTGAAATTTTGAAACAGAATTAAGAGAGCTTTGCTGAGAGAAGGATGTACAACATAGTCACATCACAGATTCGATTGGCAACCAATTTCTGATGCGGTGACTAACACAGGCCGGAATTGGGTTTCCGAGGTTTACATATGGCTTAGGTCACTAATCAAGGATGCCATCGGCGAAATAATGGTTTAGGAGCGGACAAGTATACTTGCATTCTGAATTGGTTTGAAGTAATGTACACGATCGCTTTCGATGTTATCTTCCATGACAAATTTTCTTGATTTCTGTGAAAACACTGTACGTAACCAAATAGTTATGATACCCACTTCTGGGGCAATATAGAAATAACACGATTAGCTGACCTAAACTTGGTCCAGCACAGAAAAGATATCATAGTAACACATCGGGAAATTTTCACCAAGAAATGATCAACAAATCAGACCCAACTCAATTAGCCCTCTATCAAAGCACATTGGGTTTGCCACAAGAGTTTTTAGGTATAAAATTTAGGGAAGTAAATTGAATAGACACATTACCCTGCACAGAGATAAGGCATTTGTACAACACTTCTACTGCCTCGTCTTCCGTAAGAAGATAGAACTTGATTGGATCGTCATCGGGTATGCGAAAGCCTTCCGAATCAAATCGTGGCCTCAGGGGACGGTTCTTTTGGTTCTTGAAATTAAGTGCTTAAAAAAACAACCATTACTCAAACAAGTAGCACTGCATGGTCACACCGTAACTATCACATAAGCTACGAAGATCCTGCTAGTAATTAGCGATGATTTCGGCGTTTAGGCAGTCACATTTCCAATACGCAAACCTTAATCGTGTTTTTACAATCGCTTGCAACGACTGAACACTGTAATACGTGGAGAAAGCGAACACATTACGCCAAAAGACAGTAATCAGGTCGACACTATGCTTGTTTTGCCCCAAATAACCACATTTTCAAGTGCAATGCTTTATTACCTAGGCCACAATCTTTGCACTAAACATGGTAATTAAGAAATAGTACCGTTGATCTTTGAGATTTGATTATAGTCTTCCTATTCGAGAATTTCACATAATTTAATTTACCAACATCCTTAAAACATAGAAGAAGTTGTAACAATTTGAAAGTGGAGCAAGAGCTCCTTGAAAGAACTTCAGTCCACACTGCATAGTTAGCGCTTTGGAATACACAATGACACAGTAGCAGTTGGCATCAGATATGTAAGAAGTAGTTTTAATAGTTGCATAACGTTAAGCACTCGTTTTAGGACTTGAAATGCGACCAGTCATTCTTCACTAAGTGTATAAGGGAGGAATAGGAACTTACTTCCACCACTATACAAGTTTATGGACAGTTGATCACGCACACCAGTAATGCAGTCAGCGACGCTTTCGGTTTCTTCTTCAACGAGATCAGACCCGGGAGTCTCGCGATCCTCTGGCCTCTGGAAGTAGGTTTGATCGATGTAACTATTTTCCTCCATATCAACCGTTACAAGAGGTTGACGCAAACCTTCTTTGGTTATTCTTTTAGATGTTTTCGGAAGTGATTCTAGGATAAAGCATATGTTAAGCACAACAAAGACCAAAATAGATGGTCACTATAATCTTCATAAAGGCATTAAAGGTAAACATGACATTTACACGGAGCAAAATAAAATATTTCATGCCAAATTAGTACTTGTTCATTGATTTCAAAACGAGAAAAAGGAATTTAAAACTCAAACTAGAAAGCCAAGATGCTAAAAATAGAACTTAAAATAAAATGGCCTTACCGAAAAACAGGCTATCGATGTATGACATTGTAATCCGCTGAAAAACTCCGTTTCTTTTCTAAACACAAGCAAACAAGTACTTGAATAGACTAAAATTTAGTGGAACGGAGTTGGAAATCAGTTGCCAACAATAAAACACCAAATGCGAAACAGTACATTATTTCACGTCGCATATATTACTTACTGCTGTTTTGCTCAACATCTATACGAGATCGCTGACAGTAGGAATAGGACATAAACATAATTGAATGAGCGGGCTAGATGGTCCTGAGGTGTGTTAATTAAAATTAAACCCACCGAGAGAGAGAAGCACCGATTTTAAGTGAGAGCCAGAACAGCTAACCAGATTCTGCATAAGGAAATGTTTAGTCTAGGCTATTCGATGGGAGGCTACTAGAAAGGCATTACGACACTATACTAAATAAAGTCACGGAGAAAATTTCATGAGATAATGCTAGATCTTGTTAAAAGGTTAATTCTGTAGAGGAGAGAAACCCACCCCAGAATATGGAGATTTCTAGAAATAATGACGTTTTAACAGCGTCGGTAGTTAAACTGCCTGATGTGCTGGCACAAGAATCAAGTCTGCGACAGAGAAAGATGGGATGAATGATGAATTGTAAATGCACTATATATTCACAACGTTCAAGCGGTTGAGGACACGGACTTGAGATTATTTAACGAGTGTGAACAACTAATATAAACGATTGCGAAAAAATCACTAAGTACTCATAACAAATGTCTATTTAAATTATGCATCAAGCTAATTAGAAACACCACTTGAAGTGTTGTGTGGAACTGTGGTGTGGTACGGTGTGGTGTGGCGTCGGATTAGGGCGCAGACATATTGGACCACCTGGCCTCAGCCAATCCTGTGTCTCTCTGCGATCCAATGGCATGCGGGAAAGGAAGGCAGCCAACCAGAGAAGGACACGACTGAGGAGCAGA